>PITA01000283.1:0-117323 GCA_004023965.1 Spilogale gracilis | reverse complement strand
GATTTTGAAGTGATTGTAACTGGGCCCTAAAAGTTAATTGCAATCTTGATGGATAATCATAGGCGGGTTTCATCAATGATTCCAAAGCAGATTTTCTAGCCAATCTTTATGTGTATTTATTTGAGTAAATTCCAAAAGTTGGCTAACCTATTAGGTCAAAACATTTTTTTCATCCAGCATCAATTTCCCCCAAAGTGTGAATTTCAAACTATAGTTTAAGTGCTTCTCAGAGAATATGCCTTTCATCAATTTAAAAGTATTTTACTCTTCTTATAAATAGGCCATGAAAACAATTATTTTGTTGTATTCAGCCAAACTGAACTGCTGGCAATTTTGTGAACTGAACATTTTTTTACTCTTGCTGGAATGAATGTTTTTCCTTTTCTTCCTTGTATATCCAAGCCTATAAACTCATTTTAAAATTTGACCCATTCAATAAAAAACCCAGGACCAACTCATGATAAATTCCTTCTGTCTCCTCATATCTCATTCATTTATTCATTCAGTATTTATTGTTAGTGAGGATGACAATGTGCCAAGCATTCTTTAGGCAATCACTGATGCTTTTAGATTGTTACTTATCTTGTTAGATGTTTTGTCCCTTTCAACTAGATCATAACCTATCAGGAAAGGGACAGTGTTTCACCTAACTTTGCTCACTGTTAGTGCCTAACTTCTCTGACACAGGAATCCTTCAACAAAGTATGGAGGATTTGACTGATTTCAGTCTTCAGATTAAAGGAAATGCCAACTTAATTATATTTCTTTAACAAGGGTTAGAGATAATATTTACTATTGATTGAATAATGCCTCTTGTGTATCAAGGTCTTTTCATAAGTGATCTCTAATCCTTATGGGAGTCCACCAAGATGAAATTTTGTTAACCCCAATGTGTCTAGGAGGGAAGAGAGACTAGAAGAAAAGAAATTACCTTGGGTTTCACTTCTGGCCAGTTATAGAACTGGTTCTACAATCCAGGCTACATGATTCTTAAAAATCAAGAGGATTCTCAATTAGGGAGAGATTCTGTCTCTGCAGTTGTCACCATGACAGTTTCCTTTATAGATGAGCCAAGGGAAATACATCTTAATGTCATTTAGAAAATGTCAAATTTGTCTGGTTCTTTCTGTTCTTTTGTCTTTTTATGTTTCCTTAGCTAAGATTCCAACGAGATGTGTCTTTTTTAGAAAACTGAAAGCCACAAAACAATAAATATAACTCTCAGGCTGTAAAATAAAACTATAATGAAAAAAAAATGTTAATTAAAAAAAGAAAAACTTTCTTTAATCAGTGAATACATGCTAAATAATGGAGTGTTTTTTATATTGCTTTGGCGTAAATTTATTCAAGACTATCATACTCATCAAAATATTGTATCTAGATTATAATGACTGGATTTGTTATAATTGTTTTGAAACTAAAAAAACATAGGAAAGAATTTTATATAATCAAGATGTATACATTGAAAAGAAGTGAGATGCTAAATTGATTTTCAAAATAGTTGCTGTTCTTTATATATGATAATACAGTAATAAGATGGAGATTAACAATTAAGTAAGAATTTTACCAATTTAAAATATTTCTTGATATTTTTGGTGGAGCATTTGTAATTACAGATCATTGTTTTTAATGAATGTCTTTATAAATGGAAAGTTTTCAAATGATTTCTATAGCTGTTACCAATATCTGCAGAAAGTTGACCAGAAGGGTTTCGATGCTTCAATAGATCCAAGAAGAATGGCCTAACTGATAAAGGGTTAATATCCAAAGTCTGTAAATAATTTATCAAACTTAACACCCAAAAACTAAATAATCCAGTTAAGAAATGGTCAGAAGACATGAATAGACATTTTTTCAAAGAAGACATATAGATGATGGACACCTAAAAAGATGCTCAATACACCAAGGAAATACAAATCAAAACCATAGTGAGATACCACCTCACACCTGTCAGAATACCTAAATTTAACAACACAGAAAACAGCAGATATTGGTGAGGATGCAGAAAAAAAGGGAACCCTCTTACACCATTGGTGGGAATGGTAGCTGGTGCAGCCATTCTGGAAAACAGTATGCAGTTTCCTCAAAAATTTCAAGATAGAACAACCCTATGACCCAGTAATTGCACTACTGGTAATTGCACTACCCAGAGGACAAAAATGATGATTCAAAAGGGCACACGTACCCTGACGTTTATAGCAGCATTATCCACAATAGCCAAATTATGGAAAGAACCCAAACGTCCATCAAGTGGTAAACAGATTAAAAAGTGGTATATTACTCAGCCAACAAAAATAATGAAATATTTCCATCTGTAATGATGTGGATGACTAGAGAGTATTATGCTAAGCAAATTAAGCCATGCAGAAAAAGTCAAATACCATATGATTTCACTCAAATCTGGAATTTAAGAAACAAAACAGATAAGCATAAGGAAAGGGGGAAGAAAAGTGGAGGGGATGGAGAGGCAAACCATAGAGACTTTTTACTATAGAGAACAAGCTGAGGGTTGCTGGATGGGAGATAGGTGGGGGAATGGGCTAAATGGGTGATAGGTATTAAGGAGACCATTGTGATAAGCACTGGGTATTATATGTAAGCAATGAATCACTAAATTGTACTCCTGAAACCAATATCATGCTATATGTCAACTAACTAGGATTTAAATAAAAACTTGAAACAAACAAAAAGTCCAAGAAAAGATGAGCTCTATCAGGTATACACTTGATGAGGGGAAAAGGGAAATGATGTGCAGTCTCCAATCACAGCTTCTAGAGAGGCACAGAGAAGTTGGCTCTATTCGAGTAATTCAGGTTTTGCTACTCAAGGACTCCGACTCAATGGGTAAAATAAAGAAATAAGTACCTCAAGGTCAATGATCCAAAAATGAAGAAGTCAGTGGCATATTAGAATTACCTGGGGAGACTGGTGGCATTTTACTAAGCTATTCTTAGTTCTCCAGAAATTTTGGTACACCCACTGCCCTGCCAGCTATTTATTGTCACAGTGATTCACTATTCTTAACACTCTGGTATGTTAGAGATGAAAAGTTATAGCAGGTAATTACTAGTCTAGTCACTAGGGAAATGTGTATCCAAACGAGTGCCATGAGTAATAGCATCCAGGTTGCCGAAAATGCTGACTTGTGGCTGGTCTATACACTTAGTCCATCCCCAATGAATAAGGAATTGACAAAAATAACAGGACACCAGAGCCAGAATGAGAGGGCTCAGGCAAGGATCAATTCCCAGCAGTCTGTGTCTCAGGAAACAAAAGGTTTTAGAAGAAAGACCGAGGGTCAGAGGCTTTCACCACAAACTCAGGACAACATGTAATTTCCAATTCACCAAAGGTTGGAAAAGGGCCCTATAATATATTTCTGGACTTGGATGTAGAGAATTAAATATAACGAATTCTATAAACTGAAATAACTGCAAAGGGCTGGGAGATGGAGAACGTAGAAAATAAACAACATAAAGCCTTGATCACAATTATTACTATGACAACACAAAATCTCTTTGGAGCAAAATATTTTTGTAAGAATGTATGAAGTCAAAAAAATAATGTTTGCTGTCACTCCTTCTATACAAAACTTCCCTAAGTTCCCAGGCACTGAAGAAAGATAAGGTAAAATGGAAATAATTATCAGGATTCAAAGGAAAAACAAAACTATTCTTTACAGGCAATATGATTTTCTATATAGCATATCAGAGAGACTCTGGAGATAAATGGTGAGCACTAATAAGATAATTCAACAATGATACTGGATACAAGACAAACACACAAAGACCAGCTATGTTCCTGAATACTTGCAACAACTAATAAGAAATATTCCATTCATTAAAGAAATGATAACCATTAGGTATATGAAGGAAAAAAATGTGGAAAAAAATTAGTTCAAGAAGACAGGTCTAAATAAATAGAGCTATTTACATATACTATCATAAACATGTCAACTCTTCCCAAACTAATCTCAAAATTCAACCAAAAATTCCAAAAAGGGATATCATAGATTTTGAAGAGCTTAGAAAAGCCAAGAAATGTTTGAAGAATATTATTAGAGACAGCTAAGGACTCATTCTACCACATGTAAAGACTTACCATTAAGCCGAAATAATTTGATAAGGTGGTTTGGACACAGATGTAGATTAAATAAGCCAACAACATAGAAATTGCAGCAAAAAACATCAAATTTTACAGAGCTGAGTGGTGCTCCCCCAAGAGCCTCAGAATATAAACTTATCTGGAAATACCCAGCAGATGTAAATAGTCAAAATGAGGGCTTACTGGACTGGGCTGGGCCCTAAGCCAACGACTATCAGAAGGTCATGTGAGGACAGGAGACAGGAGAGAACGCCATGTGATAACGGAGGCAGAAACTGCAGTGATGCATCTATAGGAAATGCCAAGATTGCCGGCAACCACCAGAAGCTAGGAAGAAGTGAAGAGGTATCCTCCCCTAGAACCTTCAGACATAACATGGCCCTACCAACACCTTCATTTAGGACTTCTTACCCCCACAGCTGAGACAATATATTCCTGTTGTTTTAAGCCACATAGTTTGTGATATTTTGTTTTGGCAACCCTGGGAAACTAATACACAAGCAATCATATATATCAGAGATTTATACAGGGCTGTCACATTCCACAGCTCCAGGGGACACCATTTACATTATATTCTATATGCTCTAAGGTTGGGCCATTCTCATAGAATATGACATGAATGGTTCCCTGTGGAGTTGTGCAGAGCAACAGCTCTCTTTATGTAGGACAGAGGAGACAGTACAAATGATTGTGGAAAAGGCTAACTTTGAATGCCATGTGCCAGAACTGAGGGCTAGTCATGTGGAAAATGATAAAGTCATAACCTGGTCTCACTTTCTACAAAAAAAAAAAAAATCTAGACAGATTGATGGTCTGTCTAGACCTTATCCTTGACAAGGAAAGGAAAAATGTAAATTTTAAAAGAGAATATTAAATAGCTTTATAGCATTGGGGTTGAAAATTGTTTCTTAAACAAAACACAAGAAATCCCAAAACATTGTTTTGGTAAGTTTGACTATATTGAAATTAAAAACTTTTATATGACACATGATATCATGAACAAAGTGAAAATACAAGCAACATAACAGAAGACATGTGCATTATCAAATGATGCTCTTATCAAAAAGTATATCCAAAATAGTTAAAGAACTCATAAATCAATAAGAAAATGTAAATAAGGTAATAAGCCTAAAGAAAAAAAAATCAGCAGAATGTATGAAGAGGTGAGTGAAAAAAAGACACCTGCTTATGAAAAAATGTTAAGTTTTTTTTATGTTCAATAGAACTACCCTACAATCCAGTAATCCCACTACTGGCTATTTACCCAAAAATTACAAAAACATTAATTCAAAGGGATACATGCACCCTTATGCTTATTGCAGCACTATCTACAATAGCCAATTATAAGAGCAGCCCAAAGTGTCCATTGATAGATGAATGGGTAAAGAAGATGTGATATACATAATGTTACTCAGCAATAAAAAAGAATGAAATCTTGCCATTTGCAATGACATAGATGGAGCCAGAGTATAATGCTAAACAAAATAAGTCAGAGAAAGACAAACACCATATGATTTCACTCATATGTGGAATTTAAGAAACAAAAGAGCAAAGGGAAAAAAGGAAAATAGAAAGACAAACCAAAAAACAAACTCTTAACTCTAGAGAACAAACTGATGGTTACCAGAAGGGAGGTGGTGGGGGGATGGGTGAAATAGGTGATGAGGGTTAAGGAGGGCACTTAGGATGAGCACAGGGTAATGCATGGAACTGCTGAATCACTATATTGTACACCTGAAACTAATATAACACTGTATGTTAACTATACTGAAATTAAAATTAAAAAACTTTAACAAATAAAATGAATTTACAAAACACATTTTTATATTTAAAGAAACACACATTTAAATACATGAAATTCTATTTTATATCCTGAAGATTAAGAACAATTAAGATGCCTGATAAGACTAATAATTTACTAGAATAAGGAAACATGGAAATTCTCATACATTGTAGTGTATGCGATTTATATCACTATAACACTTTGTAAGGCCATTTGGCAATATCTGATAAAGTTAAAGAAGTGCATTGCCTATTATCAATAAATCCAGTTTTAGGAGATCCTAGAGGAACCTGAACAGGGGCATAAGGAATCATGTAGAAGGAATTCATCGTGTGCCACTTGTAATGGGAAAATATCGTAAACAACCTGAATGGCCATTGGTAAGGGAGTGGATAAATTTATAACTGAATATTTATGCTTACGTAATTATTGTAAATTTATAAATGAACTAGAACTACATTTACATAGAAAAAATCTCTAAATAATAATAATATTGATTTTAAGAGGATACTGTAAGACTTACATACTGTAAAATATTAATGCTTACAAAATAATACTAACCATTGAAAAATATACATTGTTTTTGGATAAACACATATGTTTTAATGATATAAATTGGACTGGAAGGATTCATACTAACTTTAGCATTGTATTCATCTATGAGAAAGATGAGCAAGAAATGAGATGAGGTACCTTTAATAAGGTTTATGATATTTTGATATTTTTAATACCTAAAGAAAATATAAAAAATATTAACATTAGGGGCACCTGGGTGGCTCAGTGGTTAAGCGTCTGCCTTCGGCTCAGGTCATGATCCCAGAGTCCTGGGATCAAGCCCCACATCGGGCTCCTGCTCGGTGGGAAGCCTGCTTCTCCCTCTCTCACTCCCCCTGCCTATGTTCCCTCTCTCTGTCTCTCTCTCTGTTAAATAAATAAGTCCTTTAAAAAAAAAATTAACATGTATAAACTCTGGCATTAGGCAGTACATGCATATCTGATATATCATTTTCTAATTTTTTAGTATGGTAGACATATTTGGTAAACAAAATACAAACAAAAAAGGAAAGGAACAGGAGAAGGAGAAAGGAAGCAAGAGGAGAGGAGGGAGGAAAGTGGAGATGGTCTTTGGAAACAGCACTGCAAGCTAATTGTGGCAGGCAGTATGGTTTAGTAGAAGGAGCTTGGCTATGTACTCAAGTAGACTTAATTCTAGGTCCTTTCAATGTGGATAAGTTAACTACTCCATGACTCCATTTACCCATCTCTAATATGGACAGATTAAAATATAACTGACCATGTTCTGTGAAGACGATTAGGGGAGATATGTAAAATGCCCTATGCAGTGTCACCCAAGCCCTCAGAGTGCTCCATGAAGAATGAAGCCTCCTCTCTCTTCTTTCAAGCAGTGGGAAACAATAAAGTCTGTGCAGAAAGTATACCACCTTAATTCACTGGATGGAACTGAATTTCTCCTTCTGATGCAGACTTTTTTCTTTCTTTTTTTTTTTTCTCATCTCAGTAAAAGTAATTTTGAAAAGAGATGAAATGCCTTTGGCCTGAACAAAGATGCAGACTCTAGTGAAAATTGTAGGGCTTCAGTTTCCACCAAAGTATCCTTTAGAAAGGTAGGTGAGGAAGTTCCCATGGCTCTGCATTTCAGCTCCAGTGACTTATTTAAGGAGATCATGGCACAGGCCCTTACCCTTGGTTGTTAATGACCTTACTTTGAAGTACTGAATGAACACTCAGTAGGGTCAATTGCAGACTCAATGACAAAAATTAAAGCGCAAAGCTCCCTAATGAGATCTGTGCTTATTCCTTGTGGTTCAAGGAACACTGTGGTTAATAGTTTACAGCCTACAGGGTCAGACCCCTTGCAGAAGCAGAGTTAACTGAGGCATTCCCTAGGCTGTATGAACAACACTGTCTGTAGTAGAAAGCTTGGCCCTCCTTTTATCATGCCAGGAAATTCTTGGAATGTAGCCACTGTCTGATATTTATGGTTCCATTAGTATTTGACTCTGAAAAGTCTCTCATTCTGGAAAATGGCCACTGGTCAGTTGTTGATGCACAAGCAGTGGGGGGAAAGTCACCCCTCAGAAGGAGAACAAGGACAAAAGGAACAGCTTGTGAGGCTAAAGTACAGCAAGAATGACATCTACCTATAGAGGAAATGTATCTGCATGTTTAATACATACATACCAAAGTCCTATATGTGTATTTTCACATTTAGAAACTAAAATATAAAACAAATGCTTAAACATATAAATTTTTTTGATTTACCTTTTGTCTGCATTAAAGAAATGGTGGCTTATAGAATTTCTCAAAATAGTAAAATAAAATAGTCTAAACTTACATAGGCTTCTGTCCCTGTGTAAACTTATTTTCTTGAGCTCTTAGAGCTGAAAGAAACCTTGGGAAGTCCTTTCACCCATTTCTCTCTTCTTTGCACTAACAGGGATCTCCAGGGCAACCCAGGCAATTGTTCACCTTATTGTTTAAAAAAGAGAAAAAAAAAAGATTTTTAAAACTTCCTTGGATATACATAACTCCATGTCTAAAAAAAAAGAAAAATATCTTCCATTCTGAAATTCATTACCAATCCTTTCTAAAGGATTTTTAAATTAAGCATAGAGAATCACATAAGATACCTAATAACTGAATCAGAGGTAGTGGTTTCATGTATTTTCCAAACATCTTGTCTCCAAGGTAACCTGTTCCTTCCTGACAGGCTGGAGGGCTAGAGAGAAGTGAGAAGATGGAAACATGATGAAGTCACATCCAAGGATGAGGTGGCCAACGGGCTGATGGATCGATTCCGACAAGAATAAAACAATTCATAGAAATCAATGTCACTGGTCCCCAAGTGCATCTCACTGTTGCCGTCGTGCTGAAGATGAGTTGCAAACACTGCATTCTTTTCTCAATAACACTAGCATCCAATAGTCTGATACTTCCTTTTAAGCCTGAGCTCCATAAGGGCAAAGGAGGGACACCTGAATTCCATAATAAAAAGTCACCCAGAGATCTTCAGCAGGTTATTCCAGTCTACAAAATTCAGGCAGGTGATGAAGAAATCAGAGGCACTTTGGTAGAAACTGAGTAAGGGGCAAGCGGGCGGGGAAGGGAGAGAGAGCTAGGGAGCTCTGTGATCCGGCTCACAGAAATCCCCAAAACCTGGAGGTGCAGAGAAACCAGAGATAATGGAGCAAACCTGACCACCACGCCCTGGGCCTGTGGGGTGGGTGTCTTTTTTTATGATAATCACCTGTGACCAACAAAGAATAACCAGATCCTAAAAAGGAAGTAAGCCACTGAAGGTGTTACCGCTAGTCCTTGCACAATCATATCAATAGAGATGCTAAAAGGCGGTAAGTTCCCAGGTTAGCTTTCAATAAAAGGCCAACTTTAAAGGCCCTCAGTGGCAATCCTGTGGAGTCCCCTCTTACTCCCTTAAAGCGTCTTCTGTATCCTTTTTTAAACTTTTATCTTTACTCACTCCTTGTCCGCCATTCATTCTTCAACTCCCGGGAGTCAAGAACCTAGCTCTCCCGCTTCAAAATAACATATTTTGCTAGGAGTTTCTGGTATTATTCAAGGAAATCGGGAATCTCCTTTCCAAGAGTATTTGAAAAAATCCAGCTGCACAGGGATGCTGTTACCTGCGAAGTGGCCCAACTTTGAACAGTGGAGACTTGTGATTATAGACTTGCTCCAGGTGGAACAACCCCAAACCTGGCCTGGTGTCACGCATTCTGCAATTTGGGGAGGTTAAAAGACCCAGACAGGGTCTGTAATAGAAGGAAACTCAGTTTTTCCCCCCAGTGGGGCCCAGCAATTAATGAATTTACACATGTTGGCCCTTTCCTGCTTCAAGTCAGCTTCCACTGATAAGGGGAAAACTGGACTCTAAGACCGCGGGCCAAACCAGCAAGGGACTTCCAGTCCCCGCCTCAAAGCCCTTCCGGGTTCTTCTTCCCCTTCCGGTTTCCCACACTCGCCAAAAGTACCAAGTATGCGGAAGTGGAAGGGTATCAATTACCCTCCCTGCCTGTGCTCCGGGCTCAGACCTTTGAAGAACCGGCTCCTCCGAGCCCGTGGGTGCCGCGGGTGTTAATAAACCTCCGAGCCGCCGAAGTCTCTGAGTGCCCTGGGTTCTTCCGCCAGGATCCAGTCCAGGTGACCTAACACCACTACCACCCCAGTGCCTGCTTCCTAACACCTTACTCCTCCCTGCTCTACTACCAGTAAACCAGTCTGAGGGAGTGAGGGTGTCCTGGAGGCAACTGGCCTGCAGGGGCAGAATACGCAATAATTGTTTCTGTTTCCTGAGCTGCCTAGACTACATCCCTAATACTGGGCACTAGACTGGATCTCAGGATTTGTACAAGTTCCTAATAAGGAAGTATGACCACTATCCTTTATTTTTTTTTTAAGATTTTATTTATTTATTTGAGAGAGAGAGCAAGCAAGTGTGGGGAGGAGCAGAGGGAGAGAGAAACAAGCCGACTTTGAGCTGGGTGCAGAGCCCAATTCGGCTCGATCCCACGACCCTGCAATCGTGACCTGAGCTGAAATCAGCTGTCGGATGCTTAACCAACTGAGCCAGCCAGGCTCTGCTATTATTTTAAGAAGGAAACTCAGGCTTAGAGAAGCTGAATTATTGAAGGATATGCAGTGAATAAGAAGAGCTGGGAATCCAGCCTTGGGAGTATTACCTTCAAGTTCATACCCTTAATACGATGTTCTACTGCCTAAATTTAATAAGACTTTGCCAGCGGCTAGATATGGAAAGTTGGGCCAAAATCTCTCTGAATCTCGACCTGTTTATGCATAAAGGTCTCCTCCTTTTTTCAAAAGAATTTTAAGAAGTCTTGTAAGACACCCAGACTACTTACTGGAATTAATAAGTGAACAAAGTAGGAGGCAGAAAGGTAGGAAGACTTAAGAAAGAAAGAAAAATGAGAGATAAGAGTGTGAGGGTGAAAAAGATGCCTTTTTATGTTAATGAGCAGGCTGGGCAAGTCCCAAGATCACCTAAGGGTGGGGGCTGGTCCTCTGAGAAAATAATCAGGTGATTAGAGGCTTGGAACTTTCCGTCCCATCCCCCTAATCCCCAAGGAGAGAGGGGCTGGAGGTTAAATCAATTGCCAATAGGCAATGACTTGATCAATCTTTCCTATGTCATGAAGCTTCCATAAAATCCCAAAAGGACAGGGTTCAGAAACCTGGCTGGTGAACAGGTGGAGGCGCTAGGAGAGTGGCCTGCCTAGAAAGGCAATAGATCAATGAGCCCTTTCCCCACACCCCGCCCTGTGCATTTCTCCCATCTGGTTGTTCCCAAGTTATAGCCTTTCATAATAAACCATAAACCAATGTTCTAGTAAGTAAAATGATTATCTGAGTTCTGAGAGCTGCTCTAGCAAATTAATCAAATCCAAGGTGGGGGCCATTGGAACCTCTGATCCGTAGTGATCATTGAGAGACACAGATGACAGCCTGGGCGTGGGACTGGCATCTGAGGTGGGGGTTGGGCAGTTTGGAGAGGTTGAGAGCCCTCAACCTGCGGAATCCAATGCAATTTCTGAGTCCATTGTGTCGGAACTGAGTTGCATTGTAGGAAACCCAGCCAGTGTCCACACCGCATCGCTCATTTACTGGTGTGCAGAAGTGCCTCACAACCACATGCACACATTGGAATTGAGTCCAAGGAGCATAAAGGACTATTCCTAGCAGTGGGGATGCCATTTGCAAAAACCCTCAAAATAGGAAAAAGTGTAGCTGGAACAGAATCTCAAGGAGGAAAGTGAAGGGCATGTGGCTAGAGGGTTCTGGAGGTTATTCTGGGGCAATTTGGATAGGATAGATTTGAATCCAAATTATTAAAATCTATTAATTCAAAGGATATTGATCTATTGCCTAAATCTATCAATACAAACAAAGTTCTTAGAAAGAGTAATGAAAAGTGTCTGATGTAGAAATCTAGAGATGTAGAAATTGAGGGTAAAAGTGAAAATGCTTTCAGAAAGCTAAAGTTTTAAGCCAGTTTAGGGGCACCTGGGTGGCTCAGCTGGCTAAGCGTCTGCCTTGGCTCAGGTCATGACCCCAGGGTCCTGGGATCAAGTCCTGCGTTGGACTCCCTGCTCAGCAAGGGTCTGCTTCTTGCTCTCCCTCTACACTCCCTCTCTCAATTAAATAAATAAAATATTAAAAAATAATAATAAAATAAAAATAAAAAAACAGTTTATTGTGAGTGTTTTGGGGGAAGGAGTAGTGTTTGTTTTACTTTGTTTTGCTTTGCTTTTGCCCTTCTCTCTTTCATTGGAGGAAACACACAGACCAAAGTGTCTTGCCGTAAGGCACATTATTCCAAGAAGAAGCCCTGTCGGTGTGGAGCTCTAATGCCAGGCTCCTAAAACCTTCATTAATTCATCTGACAAAGTTTTATTAAATGTGTGACAGTCCCAGACACCAACTGGCCTTATGTTCTTTGCTCCTGGTACCCTGTTATTTTGTGACATTGTAATCTCTGCCCCCAACAGTGTGCTCAATTACACAATTCCCCAGCTTCCTTCCCACGTAGGGCAAAACCGTATGACCCAGTTCTGGAGAACAAGATGTAAATGGAAGATTTCGGGAAAAAAAGAGGGCTTACCTAATATTAAAGTCCCTTGCAGACTTCTCACTGTAGGGGATATAACTGACCCGAGGCCCCATCTGCGACGCTCTGAAATTTATCACCGTGTTTCCCAGAAGTCCATGTTATCCTGGCTGCTTCCGGGTCACAGGCCAGTGCATCAGGGACCTCCTGGGATGAGTGACTCCAGCCAAGGGCTCCCTGGCACTCTTGCCAGACTGAAATACAGTCTAGGACACACCCACCCAACTTTCCTTCTGTCTCTTTCACTCAGAATCAGACTTGTATTGTGATCTGACAACTCTCGTACACCTCTTTTCCCACATTCTCTTACAGGCGTTTCATGATGAGTACTGTTTTGACATCTACTTCTCATGGGACCCAGACTAACACAGAAAATATGTAATGTATGTTATGTTATAAGAAAATCTCCAGGATATATTATTAAGTGAAAAACAAATCAAGGTTCAGACAGTATGTAAAATGTGCTACCTCCTGTGTTAAAATGAAGGAGAAATAAGAATATGAATGTGTATTTGTTTTTGTAGGCAAATGCAGTGGTTATTTATGATGGTGGATTCAAGTAGAACCCAGAAAACAGATGGAAAATGGAGAGCAGAGGGAGAGATTCTCTCTATTTTTTTTTTGTACATTTTTGGTTTTTAACTAAGTGAAGATATTATGTATACATATTTTTAAAGATAAAAGAGTCAATGTCTTAGGAAACTAATGCAGATTTTCTGGGATCTGGTTGCTCTGGAACGTGAGACACATATTCTTAATAAGGCAATTTAAGAGTTGGAAAAGCTTTTTGTAAGCTATAAGAAGACATCAATTACTCAACGCAGTTGCATGCTAGAGCCCCAAAGCAGCAACACTCCTTGAGAAGCTGAGAAAACTATTTAACACCCTTCTAACAGGATTCTGCCACCACTCACAGTACACACAGGCACATCGACAGAGCCTCTATTCAGAATCTGAAGCTAACGTCTCCTGAATCTCTTCTGAATCGATTCCTGCTTAAGTTTAAATATGTGGCCATATAACCGTCCATTCTAATCCACAAATCCTAAAGATGGCAGGTCTCATGATGACCAAGATTAATTTCCCCTCGAGGACGTGGCTGCTTAACAAGAACCAATGCTGTTTCCCCTGCTGGGCACATCACCAGGAGCTGTAAGATGAACTTTCTCATCTACCTCAAACCGGTTTCTTTGTAAGACTATAATACTCGTAGGAATAAAAATACTTATTAATAGGCCTGATAAAAGTTTTATTAAGGCTTGATGAATATTTGGTGGTAGACAGTTTTGGAGAAAAAAAGGTTTATCATGTTTTGTGCATTTCACATTAAGATTGATGGGAAAAATTATTTAATTGGGGAGAGAGTCTGGGTAACATACTGTCAAACTTAACTCTTTCAAAATTTCAGGAATTCATCTAATATATTTGGGAAAATAGACTGCAGATCGTTTTAAGAGTAATGGTATGGGATATTTAGACTATACAATTATTCTTTTTTCCAATCCTCTAAAAATTATCTGTCATGTTTCCAAAGATGAATCCTGTGTATTATAAAGTAGCTGTGTTTATAAAGAAAATTTTACCCCCTGGAGCCCATTTCCCTATTAAGTCTGGTAAGAACTTTAGGGGTTTTTTGAGGATGGTATTGGGAGTAAGGCATACTCTTTATTGAGCTCCTACTATGTTCTAGGCCCTATGTTAGAAATGTTACATATATTATGGCCAAATTTCATAACTACATTATCAGCCAGGTATTATTTTTCCTTTTCTTGCAGATGAAGTTCTGAAATCAAGTAACCTAGATGGGGCAGAATAAGATTCGAACTCAGCACAATGTGGTTGCAAAGCCCACACTCTTTCCCCTGTATGAATTGCCTTACAGCACAGACAAGGGGCATATACCCCTCACAGTATCTGCCACAAAACAGATGACTGGAGATGGTTAGTTTCCTTAGTATTTGTGCTTTATTCTCTAGGCACAGAATTCACCCACCTATCCAGAAGTCGTCCTGACGATTGTATTCCTGTTCACCCAGCCTGATTTGTGGTGGATCCAGGGAAGCCCAGCAAGTGAATGCCCTCTTTCATGTCATTTGGGTCATATTTTCCAGCCAGGTTGATACCAGTACCACTGAGTCTCACTTTGAGGTGAGGCCTCCACATTGTAGGAAAGACAGAGTCAGAAATAAGCCCTGCAGGAAGACTTTCTCCATCAACCTCAGAAAACAAATGTTCCACAGACAAGCTATTCAGCATGCATCAAGGGCATCACCATGGTCCAGCTCTAGTTACCACCTGCCAGGGCTTCCAAGGAAACCTGAGTTCGTGGGATGTTAATAAGAGCTTCAGGGAGTTAAATACATAGGAATGAAATAACTCGGAATTCCTACCACTGGGTACCATTATATGCTATGTTATTTAAAATTTTATTTTGCCACATAACACTTTGCTACATGGCAATAAAAAAACAGAATCTAGAGTCTAAGACCAGTGCCCACATCACAGTGAAGGGAAGCTCTCCAGAAACCACAGAAAGCCACAGCCCCTTACTGGTGAGGCTCTTTCCTCCAAATTATTATTTTAAGTCAGTGTGAGTAAGGGACAGGTGGGGCTAGGTAGGGAGAGATAGATAGGGTGCTATGTGATCAGGCTCACAGAAATCCCCAAAATCTGGGGGCATGGGGAAACCAGGGATAAGGGAACAAACCTGACCACCCTGCCCTAGGTGTGCAAAGAATAACTAGACCCTAAGAAGGAAGTGAGTCGCTGAAGGTGTTATCACTAGTCCTTGTTCAATGGTTATTAATAGAGGTGTTAAAAGGATTTAAGTTCCCTGGTCAGCTTTCTATAAAAGACCAACACTAAAGGCCCTCGTGGCCAACCCTGTCGGGACCCCTTTCATTCATGAGAGCTTTTTCTGTATCCTTGTTTAATAAACTTTTACTGCTTTACTCACTCTCCGTTGTCTGCAAGAGTCATTCTTCGACTCCGTGAGACAAGAACCTAGCTCTCCCACATCCAGTGTCACCTGGAACATATTGATTTCAAGTCAGGAACCAGTTTTTCTGTTAAAAGCTGGGTCCCTGGAGAATAGTTGGGAAAGAAGGAAAAGGAGACTTCTTTCATTGAGTCTAATATCTAGCCCTACGATGAGTGTAATGATGCATAAATGTCTCCCTTATTAAAGCTCTCCAATAACTATCACAATTTTATCTCCTTCCCACCTTCTAAAGTGTGGTAATGAGGAGGCACAAGACCATGCCAGCTCCACAGCACTACCTTTGATTTAGTAATTCTCATCATATGCTTTGACATCAACAAAACATGTAAAGTTTGGCAAATGGAAAGAGGTGACTTTGCTTGTTTAAGGTAGAGTTGCAGGTACAAGGGGCGTGTAAGCATCCAGACTGGGAGCAGGCAGCTCACAGATCAGTGTCAGATCAGGGGCAGATGGGAAGGGTTGAGAATCTCAAGCAGACTCCCGGTGAAGTACAGAGCCTGACTTGGGGCTCAATACCACGCCCCTGAGATTGTGACCTGAGCCAAAACCAAGAGTCCCATGCTCCACACCGACTGAGCCGCCCAGGCACCCCCAACAATCCACTCTAACGAAACTTCGAGGTGATTCTAATGCAGGTTACCATTGAGGAAGTGCTCTGTGCAGAGGAAAGCTGCGCCCTTCAGCATTTATCCTTCTAATGGCGGTCTTTGTGTGCACATGGTCTCGCAGAAGACGACGGAGGAGGACTACCTGCCGCCAAGGGCAGCCACAGGTAGTGCTTGGATAAGCTTGCCCAGCCCAGGACTCATGGAACACTGCCAAAGCAAATGCCTGGAGCCAATCTGACTTTCACCCAAGTTCTTACAGGTTTTGCTGTGACTTTAACTCTGACATACCTATTTAAGAAAGGGGTGTTCAAGGCATGTCTATTTACACATCTGCATACATAACTGTGTCCATCAGTAAAACCACCTGCAGCGCGTAGCTGTCCAAGGGACGTGAGAGATTTGCCTCTATTAAGTTGCTCACTGTGTTGCAACTGTATTTTTGGACTTCCCTTATCACAGCGTGACGTCCATTTGCACAACCGCATTTTTCCAATGACTGAAAAGTGATCGCCGCAGCTTGGCAGCCTGCACTGCAGCACGACCATTTATTTCTCACAGTACTCCATCCTGGACGTTCCCATTGAGCAGAGAGCCTTTGAAGTCCATGGTGCATAGAATTCAGCTGACAGTGGATTGGATTGGAGTCCATCTAAATAAAGCCCAAGCCTGAGTAGGCATCAAAATATCTCCCCCATAATTGGCAAGCGCTATTATTCTACTGAACTATTTTTTTTTTAAAAGAGAGACACTTTCTTGGCTACATATTTTGTCGACTTTTGCTGTAATGAATTTCTCTTTACTTTTGAAGGTGTTTGGTTTTTTCTGAGTCAAAATCTTCTTCCATTCTAACTAGCTCTCAAACTTTGCCTCGGTTTATGTTTACCGATTTGCCTACTGGAAAAAAACAAGGGAATATTCTAAATTTTTCAGGCTTTTTGACCTATGAAGATCGCTTTGGTGTCCCTTGAGCTTTTCCATCTAATTTGCTTAAATCCTTTTTAAACTGGGGTTCATTTACTTAATGTTCAATGTCTGCATTGACTTCCTGAGGCTAATTTCAGAAGACAGGGACAGTTCCAACAGAGAGCTTCTTCTCTGAATGGTCCTGTAAAAATGCGAGAGAGGACGGGAGGGAAATTTGGAAACATGGAGACGGGGGGATGCTAATTTATTGTATTGGTAATGTGGTAAACACTGAAATCGTCACAACAATAACCCATAGCTTTCTACTTCTTCCCCTCATGGACCCTAAGTTAGGATATGAGAAACATTCTGCCTATGTTAGTATGTTTAACTCTGTGTTGCAATATAAGTAAACCTAGCCTAAGAAACACCTGGGGTAATTTAATAATAAAGCAGGACACAGAGGATGCTAACAGTTGGCACTAGGGCATAAAAACACAGAGAATATAAAATGTAATAGCAATTTCAAAATGTAATACAATTGCATGAAAATGCAATTAAATCAGGTTGGATAAATAGCTTCCAGGATATAATAGCAAGAAGAGAGAGTTCATTTCAATGAAGTGAAAATGGCAAAAAACTGAATAAATAATTTAAAGCTGGAAATGAAAAAAGTTCCGTGTGGAATTTAGGAGACAATTGAGCTCATCTGACCTTGTGCAAGTTGGTTAACCTCCTGAGGCTTCACTTTCCTTATTAGGAGAAGGAGGGGACAGGAGGGAGGGAGGGAGGGTTAGGCTACGTGATCTCAAAGGTCTATTCAAGTTCTAAATTCCCCTCCTGGGCTTGGGAGGGAATGGAAATGTAGGGCACCAACACAACAACATTAGTGGCTCTGGAAAAAAAAAAAAATGCACTCACGCAAACTTTGAATTTGGGTTTCGTATGAAGAATTGATTTCATCTGCTGGGATCTCTTATTATTCTTTATAAAAAATAAAAGATAAGAACAAATGCCTGCAATGTCTGGCTTTCCCTGTTTCTCTCTTAGTCTGGCTACAGTTTTCCCTTATCTGGGGTTACAAAAAAGGCAGTCTACATCCAGATAAAACAGCCCAAGTGGATAATGTTAAGCGGAAGTTTGGAGCTCAGTTACTCTCTTCTCTTTCTGCCTTTTTGCCACTTTTTTTCACCTAATCCTTCAGGGTAAGAAAGTTAGGTGGGTGCTAATCAGTGGCTAGGGAAAGGAGAAGGCTTTGCGGTATTGCAACCTGAACGCATCCTGGATCATGGGTCAAGCAAGCAAGGACTCCAGTGAGAGTTGTTAGAGATTTAATTCATTTAACTACAAAGACATGGTGAGGGAAAGGAATGCCCTCCTGCAACACTTAAAGACAGAAGTCAATCACAGACCAAGGGGGAAATGTTGCATTTATAATGCTTATTTACAGTGGAGGATAGTCAGAAGAAAGGCAGACAGGAGCAAGCCACCTCCCCGCCCATAGCCCAAAGAGGAAAGTACCCTTAAAAGGAAAAAAAGACCCCATCCTCTTATTCTACACCACCCTGGAAGGAGCTCTTCACCTTTCCCACATGAACAAATACCTGATAGGTAGATGAGCAGGTAGACAAAAACATGATTGGGTAGCAGGTGTATGAAGGGTTAATTTAAACAGCCTACCAACATTCTCATGAAAACCCCTAGACTTAGAGACTCCTGTGGCAACCCTCTGGGGTCCCCTCCCTCTTTGGGAGCTTTGTACTGTCGCCCAATACATTTTGTTTTATTGCCCACCACTCTTTGTCTGGTCGACCTCTTCATTCTTCACAATGGTGGGACCAAGAACAATGGCCACTAAAATAAAAGAAATCCTGAAACATTTATATTTCTATTATTATTTAATAGAAATAAAAAAGTAAGCAGTACACTGTTCTTTGTTGTCATATGAATATCTATTTTCTACCCTTCTCTATTTCCAAGTAGCTAAATAGCAAACATGAAATTTAAACCCAAACTCTGTAAATGAAAGGCTGTTGACTACCTCCAATGGTTTAATATTTCATTTCCTGATTGAAAATGCACCTATTTGCTGGTTACATGATAATTCTACTTATTGAAGATGATTTGGTTTTTTTTTAAGCTTTATTTTTTTTTAAGATTTTTATTTATTTGACAGAGAGAGAGATATCACAAGCAGGCAGAGAGGCAGGCAGAGAGAGATGAGGAAGCAGGCTCCTTGCTGAGCAGAGAGCCTGCCATGGGGCTCCATCCCAGGACCCTGGGATCATGACCGGAGCCGAAGGCAAAGGCTTAACTCCCTGAGCCACCCAGGCGCCAATGAAGATGATTTAATAGCATTATTAATTTCTTCTTAGCTGAAGAAAGACAGAGGGGGTACTAGAGACGTATGTCACTGCTATGCGATAGTCAAGAGACCAGGTGATGAATCCTGACATCAGACTACCCGGGTTTGAATCTGGGTCTGTCACCAGCTAGACCCCAAGACCCCACTTCTACTGCCCACTTGTCTGGACTCGCCAACCTTGGTCCCACATTTTTTCTTAAACTCTTCATTCCACATTATCTCTTAATTCAGGCAAATGGCAAGTAAAGCCATGCCTTGAGTGGCTGACCTCACAAGACCTGCAACAGACCACCTAGACGTTGGAGCAACTTAACCCCTGATTCTCACCTACACCGAGGGACCACAAGTGACCTCTAGAATGACCAACAACTATCTTTCCCTCATTATAAGACTAAAATCTCTGCCCCAGAAGGAGAACAAGCCTCATTTACATAACATAAGATGTGAATTTAAGTATTTCCTGAAGGCACACGCATGACTTTATGCCTGCCTCTACATAGGATGGTAAGGCTTCCCTATCTAAATATTCATCTAACCCTAAATAAGAGGAATCCAACCACTCTTGCTCCAGGATCATGGCTTTAGAAGTTATTTCCTGTGATCTCCTTATTTGCTGCAAATAAAGTTTTCTTTGTGCAATCACTCAAGGAAGGAGAGAACTCACTTTGGTTTAGATATAAGTTCCTTCTTCCTAGCTATGTGACCCAGGCAACATGCCTAGGTATTAATGTTCTCAAATGTAAAGTTGGTAATATTAACAATAGCACCTTTCTCATAAATGTATTACAGTGATGAAATGAGCTACTAGATGGCAGACGTTTGGAACAGCACCTGGAACACAGTTAAGAACCCTGTGTGAGCAATTATCACAAGAAAGAGGCTTTGGGAGAGCCAACAGTAGAAATAAGAATAGTCCCATATCTTAATTTCAGGACTCAAATAGTTCTGAATTGTGTGTAAAAGTGACAATTATAGGGCACCTGGGTGGCTCAGTTGGTTAAGTGACTGCTTTCCGCTCAGGTCATGATCCTGGAGACCCTGGATCAAGTCCCACATCGGGCTCCCTGCTCGGCGGGAAGCCTGCTTCTCCCTCTCTCACTCCCCCTGCTTGTGTTCCCTCTCTAGCTGTGTTTCTCTCTGTCAAATAAATAAATAAAATCTTTTAAGAAAGTGACAATTATAGCATATCTTTCTAATATCTTGTCCTTCAAGATAAATATTCCCCATCCCCAGTTGTATTATAGATTATTTGCAAAAGAGTTTGAAAAGGAATCCTGTGAGCATATATTATGAGCTATTGTTGGTGTTTTGCTTATGGGAGCGAGACTGGGGAAATTACAGTACATTCCCAACAGAGACACTTGAGCTTGCCTGGTTCTCTTCAGGATGCAATAATGTACTCCAGTTACCTAAGATAATAGGAGTTAATCTTACAGGAATACAAGGAATAAATGTAGCTCAGAAAGATGTCTAGCTTTAGAAAACAGAGCTTATGAAGAACTGAATCATCACTCAGAAGGGAACTGCAGTCTAGAAGTCTCCTTTTCTCATGCATGACTCAGCTTCCCTAGCTCCAATTTCTCCTTCCACTTGTGTCCTCTGCTATTTGAAAATCCCCACAAAATATGATTAGTTTAGTTAGGTTTTCTGTTTTATTTGTGTGCTTTGTTTTTGTAGGAGAAAATGCATCCATTTGACAGAGTTTCTAATCCAAAAGCTCCATAAGTTCCCCCTCTACCTTATTCATAGTCTTAAATTCAGGCACCGATCCTTGGTCTAATTGGTTGTGCTCAGTTAAAGAATCTTGCAGTATAAAGCACAGCAAATCATATGCAAGGAATGCTCCCTCCGTTGTACTGTTCAGAAGGTAGAGGCTGTGGGTGTGGCAGATATTCATAATGTCATAGGCATCTTTCTAGTGTGAGACCCACATGATCTTTGAGAGGTTGGATTCAGATTAGGTGCCACACCGTGCTTTATTGATCATGATAAGCTAAAACACAAATGTAACTTGCCTATAAATTATCTCTAATTCCCCACTATTTTGTTGATTTCTCCAAGGCCACAACTAACTGAAGTAGATGTCTTTGCACTAAAATTAACAATGAAAAAAAAAAAAATCCTAGTAGCGGCAGCAGGGAAACTTTGATGCAGATGAGTTATACAGGATTTTACAAAAATGTATATAAACTGAGATAAGCTAAGTTACTAAAGCAAAAAACAGCTAAATTACTCCTAAGTACAAATAAATATTATTTTGAAGAATGTTCTTTTCAAAAAGCAGAAATCTGCCTCTTAAGTTAAAACTTTGAAGTACAGAAAAGGCCAAAACAAACAAGCAAACAAACAGGTGCAGGCTGTGGCCATATTACTAATAAGACGTTACCTTTCCAGGTTTCACTTGTGCTTATCTCAGAATCAAGTTTCACAGGATTTCAAAATATGCAAAACACATGACATTTGTCCCACTTGGAAAGCCAAAAGTTTACCCACATGAAGATACTGAGTATAGAGACACTGAATTTGCAGTTTGTAATTATATTGTGAGTAAGTATCTATATCAGTGACATGGTTTGTGGATTCTCTGGGACAGTGGTTTTCAATCCTGACTCTAGCTTAGACCTACCTGAAAAGCTTTTAAACCACGATAATGGCAAGAATATATGATTTAAGTGATATGAAGTAGTTCCATACATTGGTATTTTTTTTAATTTTTTAAAAAAAAATTTAAAGGATTTTATTTATTTATTTGACACAGAGAGAGATCACAAGTAGGCACAGAGGCAGGCAGAGAGAGAGGAGGAAGCAGGCTTCCTGCTGAGCAGAGAGCCCAGTGCAGGCCTCGATCCCAGGACCCTGAAATCATGACCTGAGCTGAAGGCAGAGGCTTTAACCCACTGAGCCCCCAGGCGCCCCATACATTGGTATTTTTATTAAATGGGAACATTTATCAGAGTTCTCCAGGATTCTCATATGCAACCAGCACTTAGTGAAGTGCGTGGGGGGGCGATTCTTGTGAACCAGAAGAATCTGAGAAGACTGTGAGAAAAGGTTTTAGAAAAGAACTTGAAAGGATTCTGTGGATGTAAAAGAGGCAAAGTTTATTCTAAGATGAGAAAAGTTTGAGCAAAATTGCAAATCATGTTGTGATAAGTGATTTGTTTTGTGATTGTGTGAGGTAGTTATGGTGGAGCAGGAGTATAGAGAAACACAAACAACAAATTGAAGATTTGGAGCTTAACAAACCAGGGAGACTAAAGGAGAGACAGCAGAGGCCTTCAAAGGGAAGCCAACAGGAGTCTGGCACTGATTAGATACAGCTGTTGAAGGACTGGGACATCATCAATTCACTATTGCTTTGAAGATATGAAACATTTTTTTATTCCGAGGTATTCTCTGATTCCACTCAAAGTTCAAAAAAATATATATCAATTTAATGTTTGTATGCCTAGAGTATCTAGTTAATGCTCGGCCACAGTGCCACCCCCCGCTGAGGGGTTCTACTCTGAAACAGGGTATATTTAGTCTATGAAGTCTTTAATATTGGGGAGTCAGGAAATAAAAAATAAATTACAGTTATTTCCTATCTTTCAAGTTCATGTGAAATGAGTAATGTCTGTACTATGTATCATGTACAAGGACATATTCTTTCTTGAAGCTTCCTCTGTCATTTATAACTGAACTTCGATTTGGGTGGCTTTGGTGTAGGTGCAGTATCAGAAGACGGCAATCTCATCTTTATGAAAACCTTGAAATTGTATGATAAAGGGGAAGTAGCAATGGATTTAAATCAAGTTCTTTCATCAAATAACTGTCTGGACTCTGAGACAGTCAGTTAACCTTTGGGGACTTCAATTTCCTCATCTGTGAAATCAGGAAAGTGACCCGGATGATGTCTAACATGCTTTCTAACTCTAAAATTCTATGATCCATTTGCTCCCCTAAATTCTCTTTCACTGGATGGTTAAGGTTTTGAAAATAAATATTCTTTGGCTTATTGACTTCTCTTCAGATTTTTTTTATCTCCCAGAATTTGTTTTCTTTCTATTTAACATATGTAAAAGCAAATATTGTATGAGTTTACTCGATGTATACAAAGGACAGGTGAGATCAGGGTCAATCTCAAAACTTTCCAAGTAAATAGCCAATTGTGTTGCCACCACCACCATTGTTCCAATTCATCAGTATCTCCTTTTCTTTTCTTTTTTTTTTTTTTAAGATTTTATTTATTTATTTGACAGAGAGAAACACAGCCAGAGAGGGAACACAAGCGGGGGTAGTGAGAGAGCGAGAAGCAGGCTTCCCACCGAGCAGGGAGCCCGATGTGGGTGGGACTCAATCCCTGGTCTCCGGGATCATGACCTGAGCTGAAGGCAGTCGCTTAACCAACTGAGCCACCCAGACGCCCCAATATCTCCTTTTCTGGTAGAGTCAGAAACTAGATATTCTAGGTGTTCTAGAAATAGATGTCATCGAAATGCCAACCCCTCTAATTTTACCTTAAGGATTTCCCTATGTGCTCCTTCCATGACAAGTATTTTCAGGGTTCCCTGAAAACAAAACTATTGCCTTCGTTCACATAGAAGGAATTTTTGACACTGGATTGTGATAATGAAAAGGATATAAAGCAGAGACTAGAATTGACAGGACGGAGTGCAGAGCTCATTCAGAAAGGTTTACCGTGACCATAATATAGTACAGTTACACATTCTTACTGTATAACTGACAAAGTCACTTGGACCAATGAGAGTGTAATGGTACAATATTGTAATTTTTCATAAGTAATATAGGTTTAACAGCGCTCCTAAAACCCCTGAAATTTCACAAGTGATGTGAGTGTAAGTTGTAAGTAAGTTTTAAGTAAGTTGTAAATAAGTTGCTTTTTGTTATGTTAATGAGCTGCCTTCTGGCCTGCACCCTGTGGATGGTGGGGAGACAGGGTGGAGAAGGGTTTGTTGTCCAGAGAACCACCAGGTGATTAGAGGGTTGGAAGTTTCAGTCTCATCTCCCACCTTCACCTCCCCACCCCTAACCCCTGGGAAAGGAGGGAGAAGGACCAGAGATTGAGTTCAACCAGCAGTGGCCAATGACTTATTCTATCATGCTTATGTAATGAAGCCTCCATAAAAACCCAAAGGACAATGTTTAGACAACTTCCAGTTTGGCAAACACAGAGATCTGGGTTGTGTGGTGCCCTGGAGAGGGTGCCTGGAGAGGGCACGGAAGCTCCAAGCCCTGTCTACATACCTCACCCTATTTACATTTTCATCTGGGTGTTGATTCATATCCTTCCATATCCTTTGTAAAAATCTAGTAAATCAAATGTTTATCTGAATTCCATGAACCACTCTAGCAAATTAATTGAACTCAAAGGGGGGGGGGGTGTCATGAGAACCTCCAATCTGTAGCCAGTTGGTGATAAGCACAAGTCATAACCTAGGCTTGCAACTGGCATCTGAACTGGAGGGCGATCTTGTGGGATTGAGCCTTTAATCCATGGAATTTGATACTATCTCCCGGTAGATAGTGTCAGAATTGAGCTGAATTGTGGGATGCCCAGTTGGTGTCTGGAGAATTGTTGGGTGTGTGGAAAACCTTACACACACACACACACACACACACACACACACACACACGCACACATGTCGAAAAAGTGATCAGAATCATTATAAGTTGTAATGACAAGTTAGATCATGTTGAGTAAAGCAACCCCATAATCAACCACAAAGGTTTCTTTCTTGCTCAGTCTTCATGGACTCTGCATATCATTTGCATATGAACACCCAGGCCAACAAAGTAGCTCCAATACCAAAAGGTTACTGCCAGAGTATCAGAGCAGACCAAGACCCTCAGTTCTTGAGCAGCAAATTCTAGCTCCAAAGTGACCCACAGCATTTCTTTTTACAATACATGGTCCAGAAGTAGTCACATGGCCCCTACATTCACAAGGACCCAGGAAGAGCAATCCTACTGTTTGTTTGGGAGGCAGAGAGCTAGAAATAATTAGAGATTGGCACCAATGACTACTCTAGAATGTAACCTTAGAGATAATATTTACATACTAATCTCTTAGAGGAATCTGAAGTTTTGAATCACTGTAAGTCCTACTCTGGTGCTTAGGAGAATTCCTCTATGTCAAATAAGCAAATTTTAATAGACTAAGATCTTAGGCTCTATCTTTAAGAATCATTTGTGTTTATCATTCTGTTATCATGTCCATGGATAAGAAGCCCTGAATAAAACAGAATGAGGCCAGATGGTGATGGATTGTCTTCAGGTATGTATCTAAGGATGTTTGCTACACAAATATCCCATTAGGATTTCTGCATACAATAAACAACACATTTGAATTGCCTTGCTTTTAGAATAAATCCACACAAAAACTCATTAGGAAAAAGAAAAAAGATACTATGTTGGTAGGCATCATTACTTTGTTATTTCACATATCCTATGACCCAGAGTTTATATTTTATAGAATGGTAAAGAAGATGTGAAACCTCACATTCTGAGCTGGTCTCAAATATGAGAAAAAGGGCAAACTGTCTGTCTTCTGCATTTAACCCCCAACTCACAAAGGCCTAGATAGTTGTTGTTTCATTTAGTGTTAAAAGAGTAAAAGTTGAAGGGTAACCATGAATCAATCAATATGATTAATATGGAGATTCATACTATTTCAAACTTTTAAAATCCATATTGTAATTGCAATTTAACTGGACTAATTTTCTTCATTGATTAACTGTAGATTAATTGCCCCTTCTCTTTTTCATTTTGCATGGTCTAAGAAGTATGATTCTGGTTTAAGAGCAAATTCCTTTTCCTTGTAAGGAAATGGCCCAAGCTAGAAGAAACTACAGGAATGGTTGTCTCCAGGACTTTCTCTTTAGAACTCCCTATCTTCTATCTGGTCTTTTGCTCTTCTTGTCCTCTTTTTGCTTCAGTTCTGATGGGGCCCCAGGGATTCCAGCTCTAGACATTCTCTATTGATCTTCAATTTAACAGTAGTCAAAGACAGAAGCCCAGGTTAACAGTGGAATAGTTCACAAGCCTACACAGATTTCTAGCTTTAAACAATCCTGGGTCAAATCATGATACTTCAGGGGCTGAGATCCTTGGTCTCTTTTAGAACCTGTCTTATTTCCTTCTCTTCCTACCCACTTCCTTCCCTCCATTCACTTTAACCTTTCTTTTTGTAAAAATATTTTGTTACAATTGATACATACACATAATAAAGGCAATGTAAATGTATAATTAAGCAAAAATAATGAAGTAAATATTCAGGAACCCAACACCATAATTAAAAGTAGAATATTATCAATCTCACTATACTACCTGTGGACTCCTCTCCCCATAATTCCATTTTCTGTTGTTCACCACCATCATGTATTTTGTGTTTACTAGTTTATTGGGGGTTTTTTGGGTTTTTTTTTTTGTTTTTTTTTTTTTAAGATTTTATTTATTTATTTGGCAGAGAGAAACACAGCCAGAGAGGGAACACAAACAGGGGGAGTGAGAGAGGGAGAAGCAGGCTTCCCGCCAAGCAGGGAGCCCGATGTGGGACTCGATCCCAGGTCTCCGGGATCATGACCTGAGCTGAAGGCAGTCGCTCAACCAACTGAGCCACCCAGGCGCCCCTATTGTTTTGATTTATAGTTTCATGACATACATAAATATTCCTAAATCAATGGTTTTCCAAAAGCAAGTTATGACTGTGAAATCAAAATAATGGGTCACTACCAGAATTTGGTTTTCTAGATACATAATACAATAGAATGGAAATTACCACTGTACACTGGACATGGTAAGGGTAAATAATATGTGTGCTTGTGTGTATTTGTGTGTGCAATTATTTCTTACAGTGGTCCATGGATCATAGTGTAAAATGGATTTCTTCCTTTGGCCAATTATCAAATAGTTTTAAAAATACTGCCCTAAATATTACATTATCAATTCTATTTGTTTTGAGCTTTATAAAAACTGAAAAATGCTGTATGCATATATTCTTTAGTGACTTGCTCTTTACAGTCTAGGTTTGATTTATGTTGATTTATTTTTATTGCCAAATAATAATCTATTGTAGCACTATAATGCAATCTATTTATAAATTCTTCTGTCACTTGTCATTTGGGTTGTTGTCAATATTTTATTATAATGAAAAGTGCTCTTGTAAATATTCTTGTGATCTCCTGATGCACTTGTATAATTGTTTCTGTAGTGAGTATATCTAGAAGTGGAGTTGTTAGGTCTCAGGGTGTTACATATGATAATATGTTACATATGTAGCAAGATATTACATATGATAATACAAAAATATCTTCTAAAATTATATCTTCTTTTGTGTAGTTCCTCTTCTACTCCCATAGGCACCCAGAAAATACCATCATGGTCTAGAATTCACAGCCCTGCACTTATACTCTGAAACTAGACTGACCTTAAAAATGTTTTTACTAATGCCTTATGTACCACACATGAAAGTCATTTTCCTACCTGAGCTATGAAACACTTTCTTTGAAATGGATCTTTTTGTAATTCTGATAGAGGCCTGAGCAGCTGTGGGCCCCTGAAAGGTCCCTCCCTTATCCATGATCTGTTTAACTCTCAGGAAGAGTCTCATACAACTAACTACCATTAAGGTCCCCAAATTTAACTTGATTTCCCTTATATTTGTTAAGAATTGGAAAGGGTCTGAGATTTTAAGATCTGACTTGCAAAATAATACAATATTCAGCCATAATTTCATGGATGCTGGCAGAAGACACGAGAATTCGGGGTCATAAACAGAGATGTTTATTACTCACAAAATAGCAGTAGCCTGAGTATCAGCATTTTCTTGCACAGGTCCCCAAGCAAGCGCCAATTCCCACAGGGCAACATGAAGCGGGCCAGGTAACACTTGCACAGGCAGTGGGTTGTATTACAGAAGAGGAACTCTTAGGTTAGGGAGCCTGAAACTCTTATACTAGATATGATATAGTTGCTGTCCATTGTTCCAGAGTGTTATACTATTATCTATTATCTTCCAAGGCTAAAAGTAACGCTACCCTTTGCTCTAGAGAGAGACACCATTTCTATTTTCTAAGGATGTTTGCTACACAAACATCCCTAAAAAGAGAGTACAGAAAAAAAGCAATCAATTCCTCTGATCATTAAGACATGCAGACATATGGGAAATCCATGGAGGATTATCTCTCAATAGTATTCTATATGAGAATTCAGATCTAAATGTCTTGGAGAAAGACATCAGCTTACCTGAATTAAATTACCTGAATTAAATTACTGTCCTCCAGTTTTAAGAAGGACATTTCCATTTCATTGTATTTTCCCCCTAGATCCTCTCTATATTAGGATAATCTAGATTATGACGCAATAACAAACACCTTCCTAAATTTCAGAGGTTTAATATAAGGCATCTTATTTCTCACATTAGTTCACATGAGGTTCTGTTCCATAGCATCACCCAAACTGATAGAACATTACCTTCTTATAGATGCAACACGTACAGCATCATCTCTTCAATTGCCCTAACATCAGAAGAGAGAAAGACTCATGCATAGGCTTTTCACTGCCTTATTCTGGAAGCAACACGCATCACATTTTATTAGTCCAGACTGTTGACATGGCCATATCGAATAGCAAGAGTGCTAGAAAATGTGGGGAAATTCTGGAAGACTGAGTGAATACTTCTCTCATCTGCACTCTGTTTGGGGCTCCAAAATTTTCCTATTTTCTGTCTAATGCGTAATTCTGATCCACTTCTTAGCTTAGATTACCACACCTTCTTTGTCCATCAAAAAGAAGAAATCTTTTTGATGATATATTCAGTCCTCTAGAATATGAAATCACAATCCTATCTCTATGCATTTTTATTAAATGGACTTTATGTTTGCCATTCTTTACCAATTCTTTACAAAAATATACTTTCTATCAAAGGGAAAGGAAGGTTACCCTCCTCAGAATTGAAGTTTCTTCTTGGTTTGATCTCTTACTGTGTGCCAGATATGAAGCTAGCCTTCAGGAATAAAGAGATTAAAAAGTGAAAACCCGGACCCCGAGAGTCCACGGGAACAGTGAGAGACACATGTAAGCCAGTACAGTCCAACAGCAGTGTGGGCTAGTTGCTGTGAGCTGCTGTGAGGTTGCACAGGGTCCTGTGGGAGCTCAAGACAGAAGACATGATAGCTCAGATCAGGGAGTTTTGAGAAGATCTGATTCTCCAGGAAACAACTGAACTAAATGTTGAAGGATGAGTAATAGCCAGTTATGCTTTAAAAAAAAAAAAAAAAAGTCAAAGTGGCTGGAAGGTAGTCTAGAGGTAGAGAATAATTGGCCCAAGGGCAGAGACATGAGACAACTCAGCTGTTTTTCAAATGCAAGTACTTTGGTATAATCGGGAGTGGTGAGTATTAGGAGGTTATAAGAGACGCAAATGGGCAGAAGAGGCTGAAGGCATTCTACATGAAAACAATGGGGAATTATTGAAGGATTCTAAGCTTGATGGGAGTTTTGTATTAGAAAGATCACTCTGACAGTAAGCTGAGGGATTAGAAGTGAGACTGAGTCAGTAGAGGTGATAGGAGGATTTTACAATATTTCCGACATTAGTAGCCGTGTGGATAGAGAGGACTAAGTGGATATCTATGATGTTAAATAGATACAGTATCAGAACATGGTAATTAAATGGAGGTTGGTGATGTGAAAGAAGACTTAAATGTAACTCCAAATTTCCAAGATTAGAAGAAGAAATACAATTCTACTTTAAAAATAGAGTTTGCTCTTGGGTCAGTGGCTATAGAAAATCACGGCATGTAGTTTTCTGTGGAGCTCAGCTGAGGCGGTGGATGCTGACATCTGCGCTGGCCAGGCAGGTGAAGAGAGAAGGGACAGCAGAGATCAGGGACAGGATACCATTCTGAGGAAAACCACAGTAAAACTGTCTACCGATAGTATATACAAGCTCCTAATGTACTTCAAGTTAAACAACATACATTTTTTTAAAAGGTTTTATTTATTTGACAGAGAGAAACACAGCCAGAGAGGGAACACAAGCAGGGGGAGTGAGAGAGGGAGAAGCAGACTTCCCGCCGAGCAGGGAGCCCGATGTGGGGCTCGATCCCTGGTCGCCGGGATCATGACCTGAGCTGAAGGAAGTCGCTTAACCAACTGAGCCACCCAGGCTCCCCAACAAAGATTTTTTTTTAAAGAATCACCAAAATATTTTTGAGATGTTTTGCCTTGCCAACTTTCACCTCCTAAGGGCATTCGGTGTGAACGCCATGATGAAGAAAATCAGAAATTTAAAGGAAGTAGCAAATCGAAAGCATTGTTGTTAGTCATGGGAAAACACTAAATATATTTTATACTTCCAAAGCTCTTGTCTTCTCTGGTACACTGCTGGCGTAATCATGATAAACCTCACACAAGTCCCAGGAGGTGGGAAGCGAGCGTGGCAGTACTCTGTAGCATTCTTGTAAATAAGAACAGATGCTCATCCATCCACAAAACCATTCTGTGCCAGACTGCCTTAGGTCATAGGGTGGTTGAACAAAGGAAATCCCAGTCTTCTACCTGTCCCAGCTCAAAGACATTGGCATTAGATGTAACTGCTGCTGAACCAACTGGAGTCAGGAAATCTTGCACAGAGTAACACCTTGGGATATTTGAACCCTGCCCAGGAGCTCACAGCACATCTGAGTCATTGATTCACTAATACCAGGAAGTCCTTGCGGGATAGGAAATGGTTTTGTATACAATTTTAAAAGACCTGAAGTCTTAAAGTCAGCAAGTTAGTGGCAAAGCCTAAATCCCAGTAAAGCCTTTTTTCCCTTTTCCTTCCTTCCTTCCTTCCTTCCTTCCTTCCTTCCTTCCTTCCTTCCTTCCTTCCTTTCTTTCTTTTACTAAACCCCAATACTTGGCCCTATCAGAGAAGTGCCTAGAGGGATCTTGGAAGGTGCGTGCTTTAGAAACTCCCCCATGAGCTCCGTCGCATCCCCAATGTGCTTGGTACAAAGCCATTTGACTCATCATCTTAAAGCTCTCAGAGAGGTGACCCAGGCAGCACTATACTCCCCTTCCTTCTATCCTCTCCTGAACTGCTGCTGCTCCTTTTAACGTGGTTCCAAGCCAGAGACCCCGCTGTTTTTACTGGAGGCAGAAAATGAGTAAGGAAGCCTGACAATTCCCATCAACAAGTACCTGGGGATGCTTACCTGTGGCGTTGGTGTGGTACCTCCTGATGTCCTGAGCTTCCACATCTCTACAGTGGCATTCTGATTACAGTGTCCTGCCTCCGAGGCGTATTCTGTGGTTATTTAAAGACTAATCTACAAGCATTTAAGCTCAATGACTTCATATAGTTTACAACTTTTGATAAAATAAAACATTCTCAAAAATGCACTTTTCATGAGAAAGGAAGGAAGGAAGGAAGGAAGGAAGGAAGGAAGGAAGGAAGGAAGGGAGGAAGGATCACTTCTCTAAAAACAAGAGAGTGGAAATTACATCAATCATTATCTATTTCTACTGAGGGCTGAGCTGTCCTTGCAGGAATCTTTCTCCATGGTGCTTTTACATATTGTATTATGTGACATCAAATCCTGTTTTAATGCAACATATCAATTCTCTCATAGGCTAGGGTATTACCGTCTTGAAGAGATCCAAAGTAAATGATGAAACATAGCTTACGCGTTGCGGTCACCAGCAAATCTGGCATTCTCTTCTGGCTGACATGTTTAATGGCAGGCACCTTACAGTTGTGGCTACGAAAGGAAAGTAACAGACACCCCAAAGCCTCTTGTTGTTCCCACCCCATACCTTTCCATAAAAAGCTAACTTACATTTTTTTTAGAAGCACCATAGGCTTAGTTCCTTCAGGATAGATTTATTTCACCACTATAGGTAGAGTCGAGAAAGCAAAAAGGAGAGAATGAAAACACCCTCTCTTTCCTCGATGAACTTTTGTGACAATAACTAGGGTCATGCCAATGTTTAGCAACCTTCAATATGCTTTCAGTCAAAGCACATTTGCTCCGTGGTTTTTGAAACCACGGCTCTGAGGGAAAGCACCGTGGTCAGAATGTGTTTTCTTACTGGCAGCAACAGAAAATGCAGCCAGTGTTTGTATCACCGAAAAATGCTGACTGGAGAAAATCTGGGAGTGCAGACGAAATCAGAAGTGCTGCTCACTGACTTATCTGGAAAGAGCCGTCTGAACAGGCCCTTACATGAATGGCATGGTGGCCTGTCCTCTGAAGAATACAAAATCCAAAGGGAGCAGCTCCCTGTGGAAATGGCTGGAGACTTCCTGCCTAAGATGGGTCCCTGAGAACAGTTATGGCATTCAGCAGGATAGGAGTTTTCTTCATGCCGGTCACTCCTGGGCCACCAGCATTTATTGGATTTGCCAGAAAGCACAGCAATGGACGATGAAGTAGAATCAATAGCACAGACGTTATAAAAGTTGAAAATCAGAAGACATCACCACATAGAGGACAAAGAGGATGTTGGAAAGAGGTGTTTTATTTAAGGCAGGTGTGTGTATCTTTTTGACTCATTTGAAAGTATCTTGAGAAGTCGATATCCCAGGAGGGGACATGGGTGTCGATATCCCCAGGAGGGGACTCGTAGCCACGAGTGTAAGGGTGTTCCATGTCCCTTCCAAGGATGATTCTTGGGAGATCATCTAACTCAGCTTCTCAGTTTATGTTGAGAAACATAAGGTTTTAATCAATTGTGATTTGGCCAAACTCACTCAGTGGGTCCTCTGTAGAGCTGGTGCCAAGCCGGAAGCCGCCCAGGCACTGAAACTCCCCTCCACACTGACACTTCCGATTCAGCCTTGTGCTGATGGTTGAAGGCCAATTTCTGTTTTTCAAAATGTGCAGCCCATTTTAGGTGTTTTGAAATAAACATACTCAGAAAATTAGAATGGGGAAGTGAAGGAGATAAAGGATAGTTCCAAAAGGGTTGTTCCTAAATTAGCAGGGGATTTAAGAGTATGGGACAGGGAGGATCAACCATTTCTAAGAAAGAGATATGCCCTTTGGTGGGCAGAGTGGGGTCTGTGACAGAGAGGAGAACAGTAAAGAGTAAGTTAGCGTATGACAGCCCAACACAGCAAACAAGGCTTTCCTGCTGCAAGATCGGTGTGTTGTTCCATGGACACATGAGATGAGAGCTCTAAGGAAAAAGGAGAACATGATAATTTCTTGAAGTAAGCATTCTGGAGAAGCCTGGCTAGCTTTAGAAAAAGGGCTATATAATTTTGTTCATTTTTAAAAATATTTTATTTATTTATTTGACAGAGAGAAACACAGCCAGAAAGGGAACACAAGCAGGGGGAGTGAGAGAGGGAGAAGGCTTCCCACGGAGCAGGGAGTCTGATGTGGGGCTTCATCCGGGGACTCCAGGATCATGAACTGAGCTGAAGGCAGACGCTTAATGACGCCTGGCGCCCCAGGGCTATCTAATTTTAAATGTAGGTTTTGTTATTATTTGGAGGCATGGTAAGGCTTACAGATCAGAGGATCAGGTGCCTTTGAAAAGACAGTTTGTTACTTACAGTTTCCAGGAGGAAGGCAGGCTGTGCTGTGGGTGGTCACACCAGGACGCACAAGGGTCAGTCTGCAGACAGAGTAAGCCAGGGGAAAGAATGGGCATGAGCCTTCACTGTGGTTTCTCAGAGAAGAAATGGGCAAGGCAGGGTAAGCATGTTGAGGATTGAGTAGTTTGATGAATTTTAGCGGGCTCTGGGGTGTATGGTTTTTCTCTAGTTGCCTGGTCCATGGCCCTGGGGTAGGGGAGAAGGGCCTCTCGCAGGTGAGTTGTTTACTGTCTCTAGGAATTGGCTACAGGGTTAGCTACATCCCAGATGTCAAAGCATCAGAAATCCAGAAAAAAAAAATTATCTAAGGATGATGATGTCCCTAATTTAAAGAAGAAAAGAGATTTCTGGTGACATATCAGTAAGTGGTGTCCCTGTGGAAAGAAAGTATCTGATCTAACTGGACATATTTTGAGGGGTGATAATATCTGAGAGTGGGAAGGCAATCCTAAGAATGACAGAGGTCACCCCAGGTGGGGTAGGAGTGGTCATCTGTAGGAGAATGTCCCCCAAAAGAAGTTCATGGGTATTCTGCTGAGTGTCATGAGTACAGAGGGAAATGGGCCCATGGTAGGACATGACAGACTATATATGAAATTGTAGCTCAGACAGTAAATGACCACCCTCCACAAGTAGCACCTTTGAGTGCTGGCTCGGGACAGGTAGGATCACCACGGCTCCCGTTTCTCAGGCGTCACAGCCAGAAAAGCAGAGCCTCCAGGGGCAACCCTGCCGCCTGGGGGAAGGGGCATCTGCTGCAGCCACACAACAGGGCTGCTTACAGCTCAGCTTGTACTGTTAGGTTTACAGCAATGTTCTCTGGGCCCTGTTCAAGGAATTTTACTCGTACAGTGTTGCGCTATTAAGGAAAATGGACTTTTCTTTTTATTATTTGAGAAGAAAAATCATGAGAAGCTGGGAGGGGGGAAGTATATGAAAATAAATAAGGCTTAACCAAAAAAAAAAAAATTCTCTTCTCTTCTCCAGTGCATGTTTCAAATGGGCACACTCCCTGCGAGAGTTTGTAGCAACAGGATCCCTCCAGATCAAAATCTAGTAGCTTTGAACCAACTGGTGAATGAGAAGTGGCAGCCAAGGAAACACAACCGTGAGTCTATTCCCAAATCAGGAAAACTATTGACTCCTCATTTATTATTTTAGTGGCTTGGGGAAAGTATAACTACGCAGTGATTTGCAGTCAGATTTCCACTGCACCTCTAGAAGTTACGGTGGCGTAGAGGAGGGCAACATTTTTCTGGGGAGGCAGGTTTTAAGGCTGAATGGGAAGAGGCAGACAGGGGTAGGCAGAAAGCCTAGGGATGGAGGGAGGGACTTTGAGTCCTAGTCCATCCACCTCAGTCTCCCCAAAACTGGAACGCACCCCCCCTCAACTAGAAGAATCCTCCCCTGGAACTGGAGTGTGGCTACACTATACAGATAATACAGCCACTGGATACTAAGAACCACTAGGTGGCATTTGTGATTTATTGCTTTCGAAGCTGAGATTTTAAAATGTCTCTGCTGATCCTTTGCTTAGACCGAACAAGACATTTAACATTCCAAAGCATTTCATTCAAGAAATGCATAGTTCATTCTCTTTATCGCACTCAGAAGGGATGGGGGCAGGGTGACTGGTTTAAGAAGCTGAATTTCAGATCATCTACATTCTTCTGCAGGTCCTCTCTGACCCCACACCATCAGCTTACATAAGTAATTACTTGTCTACAATTAAGCTGTAAATAATGCAATCACTCCATTCTTGTCCCGTCACTCCAGTCCCAACCACAACAAATAGTGCTAATCACATACTTATTCAAGTGTGTAATTATTCACAGTTAAACTTCTGTCACTTTCACCCTGTTTGGAAACAGCAGAACACAACCTGTAATTAGCAAATGTGGCTCCAGGCACTTTTGCTTGGGAGTGCGCCAGGGATTCAGCACCTAGGCGCTCCTTTGATCTGGAAGCTGGCAAGGCGCCTCACCCCGGGGCCAGAGTGCTATCAGCGCTCTGCAAGTCACCAAGATCAGTGAACATGTCAAAGGCATCTATCCCAAATCACATACTACTTCCCTTTCTCACTGTGGTTTCTGCCTTTAGTATATATTTCATAGATTCTCCTTTTCTTTTTGAACCGTCTGACTTCAGTCTAAAGGGTCACCAATAAGGTCTGCAAGTCCCCGTGCTTTCAACTCAAGTTAAAAATCAAAGTCCCGGAAGTCCTGCTTCATGGTCCCTGTTCTTTCTTAACTTGGCAGTTTCCTTGAACACAAGCACAGTGAGGAGGGATGACCTTTGCTGCCTCGCCTGCACCACAAGGAAGAGGAAACCAAAGACTTTTGTTCAGTCCCTGCATGGACCAAACCCCAGCTAAACTATCCAGCCTCTGGGTATCCCGGGTACAAGGGAGACCAGATGTTTCGGAGCAAACCCATTGTATTTCGTCAGAGGAACAACTCTGCAGCACAGACCCTTCCCAGGGAGGGCTAATAAGGTCCTGCTAGGTAGAAAACAGGACTAGGTAGTCCGCTTCTTTCTCTACAAGGAATTTAATATGAGGTATGCCTTGAGATACCAGGTTGTGCTTTGCATAAAAGTAGATTGGACCCATAGAAAGGACTAGTGAGGCTTAAAGGTTCAGTATGTACATCCATGAATTAGACTTCTGTTTGCATGTTATATTAAGAATGATCATTTGCTTGTTTGAGAAAAGGTTATTTTACCTGCATTAAGACTCCAGTGCCAATTACCTAATGAAAACAAGTCTGCATATCTAGCTTGGGGACATCTTTCTTTCCTGACATACCCAATTAGGACAGAGGTTTTTCACGTCAACCAAATATGAATACTCTTCACAGTAGAAGGGCAAACAGAATTGCATTTTAGTTCCTTGTATGTAAACACTAATCAGCCTTTGGTTCAAACCATGATAAGCCAATTATTTGTTTGTTTGTTTGTTTGTTTGTTTGACAGAGAGATCACAAGTAGGCAGAGAGGCAGGCAGAGAGATAGGAGGAAGCAGGCTCCCCGCCAAGCAGAGAGCCCGATGTGGGCCTCCATCCCAGGACCCTGAGATCATGACCTGAACCGAAGGCAGAGGCTTAACCCACTGAGTCATCCAGGTGCCCTATTTATTTAGTTTTAAAGATTTTATTTATTTATTTATTTATTTATTTATTTATTTATTTGGGAGAGAGAGAGAGATTGAGAATAAGTGGGGGAAAAGGGAGTGGAAGAGGGAGAAGCAGAGTCCCCGCTGAATAGGGAGTCGCACATGGGGCTCGATTCCAGGACCCTGGGATGATGACCTGAGCCAAAGGAGATGTTTAACCCACTGACCAGCCAGGTGCCCCATAAAGTCAGTTTAAAAAATACTATTTAGAGGTCTGAAAGGGAAGAACACCTATGTGAGCCTCTCTAAGAGAAGATTGTCCTCACAAAGTCTCCCGAGAGTAGAAGATGAAGTGTGAACAACGTAGGGATGCTGCCTGGCCAGCTAACTTAACCAAATGAGCCAAATTAGCCCTGGCAAGCAGTTGTGGTGACAGATGTGTGAGCCAGATTGCCGTGATGTTTTATTTTATAATTTTTTAAAGATGAAATACTATGACTGCTTCTTTGTGTGCAAAGTGGAATGCTTCTGAGTAGTTATCTGATGATTTTGATTAATCCAGACTGACAAGCAATCTGGAAGGTTAGCTTAACACAAGCCAAAAAGGCTCCTATTTTCTCCAATGGCAGTGGTCTTTAGCAGAGCCTCACTGAGAAGAATACTGAGGATTTTAGAAGTTCATCTTAATTTAACCCACATAGACACAAGCAAGACTCTCACTGTTATTTTCAACTAACCTTTAAAAGATCTTAATATACAGTCCACTAACATAGTAATAGTATGACCAAAAACACCAGCACTGTGGATTTGGAAAATGAGTGCAAGATGCCTCTCCTGCACTTTTCCCTTTTGCTTCCTGGAAGGACTAAAAAGCTTTTTACTGACTTCCTTTTTATCAATTTCCACCCTGACTTCAGGGCACAGTTACGGCATTTAGTTAAGAAACTGCTTTCTGGGGGTGCCTGGGTGGCTCAGTCATTAAGCATCTGCCTTTGGCTCAGGTCATCGGGATCGAGCCGCGCATCGGGCTCCCTGCTCCACGGGAAACCTGCTACTCCCTCTCTCACTCCCCCTGCCTGTATTCCCTCTCATGCTGTGTTTCTCTCTGTCAAATAAATACATAAAATCTTTAAAAAAGAGAAAGAAAGAAAGAAAGAAAGAAAGAAAGAAAGAAAGAAAGAAAGAAAGGAAGGAAGAGAGAAAGAAAGAAAGAAAGAAAGAAAGAAAGAAAGAAAGGAAGGAAGGAAGGAAGGAAGAAAGAAAGAAAGAAAGAAAGAAAGAAAGAAAGAAAGAAAGAAAGAAAGAAAGAAAGAAAGAAACTTCTTTCTGCTTTTATGCAGGTATGTATGTATAGCTCAGCAGAGAAGCAGAGGGCAAAATAGGCATGTTCAGCCCCCAACCAGAGCACATTGCTAGTCAATCCACTTTCTTCCATTCCCACAGCCAGTATCTCAGCCCAGGCCACTGTCGACTCTCAGCCAGTCTCTCCAACTGGTCTCTCCATCTGGATACTTGCACTCTGTCTAGTGCTTACTCACCATAACAGGGACAGTGATTTTAAATATAAATCTGATCATATCATACTCTGATTTAAAAATCTCCAGTGCCTTCCCATTGCATTAGAATAAGATTCCTTCCTAGGAGCTATGCGGCCCCACTGATCCTGTTCCTGTCTGATTCTCCATCTTCCATTTGAATTCTACTCTTGTCAGTCTCAGTAGTCTTTCAGCTGTTTAAGGATGGCCGGGGTCATGCATGCCTTCCACTGGATGGCTCTTCTCCTAGCTCTCCAGAGTCTCTGTGACCATCCTATGTAAGATGGATTTTCCCCTTGACCTCCTCAGTCTCAGCCCTGTGGTCGATTCTTTTCATGACAGATGACCATTTGTAATACTCTATTTATCTGCTCATTAAATATTGGTACCTACTGGAATGTGAGCACCACGGGTAGAGTCTACAACTATCCCATTCACTACTGATCTCCAGGGTCTAGCCTGGCACCCTTGGTAGAGCAGAGACCCCCTCCCCCCCATTCTTTGTCAAATAAATGATAAATAGACTTTAATCAATCTAAAGACCAAAGCATGTAATGTAGAAACTGCCTTTGGAGAGTTGTTTGAGTGACTGCAAGTGAACTGAAACAGTAATACTTTTCTACCTATTGATTTTGAAAAATTTCTAACATACACATGAAAGAATTTTATAGTGATCACCCTCCGGATTCTACCCTTCCCACCTCATTATGCTTAGTTTATCACATAGCTATTGTCTTAGCCATTGTTCTAGCTACACTTACAACCACCAGGTTTCTGTCAGTTTTCAAAACAAGTTGCAGATAGCAATACACTTCCTCCAAGCATTTCAGCACGTTTATTATTAACTAAAATTCTATATGTGTTTAAAGTATTTCTTCTGGTGTAAAGTTCATTGCTCATGAAATGTATAACTTTCTTTTTAAAGATTTTATTTATTTGACAGAGAGAAACACAGCCAGAGAAGGAACACAAGCAGGGGGAGTGAGAGAGGGAGAAGCAGGCTTCCCGCCAAGCAGGGAGCCCAATGCGGGTCTCAATCCCGGGTCTCCAGGACCATGACCTGAGCCGAAGGCCGTCGCTTAACAAACTGAGCCACCCAGTGCCCCAAAATGTATAACTTTTAAGGGATTTTCATGAATTTTTAGTAAACGTACACTTACCAAATTGCTATCCAGATAAAAATAGTATCCATGTCTTCTCATGGTTAATCCCCAGCTCCAGTAACTATTCTAGTATTTTCTTATTTTTTTAAAGATTTTATTTATTTATTTATTTATTTATTTATTTATTTATTTATTTATTTAAGAAAGAGAGTGAGTGAGAGAGAGCATGAGCCTGTGGTGAGCGGTGAGGGTTCAGAAGCACAGTGAGAGGAAGAAAGAGGAAGGAAGACCAGGCAGCATGTGAAGGACTTAATCCCAGGACCCCAGAATCATGACCTGAGCCAAAGACAGATGCTTGACTGACTGAGCCACCCATGTGCCTCTATTATAGTATTTTCTACCATAGATTAGTTTTAACTATTCTAGAATTTCTTATGAATGAAATCATACAGTGTTTTTCTTTCGTGTATGGCTTCTTCCCCTCAAAATGATGTTTTTGAGATTCATTGATGTTGTTGCATATACCAGTTATTATCTCTTTTTCCTGCTGAGTAGTATTCCATTGTGTGAATACACCGTAGTTTGTTTATTCGTTCTCCTGTTGATAGATACATAGGTTACTCTGTTTGGGGCTATTTTGAATAAAGTTTCCATGAACATTCTTGTACAAGTATTTTTGTGAACATAGTTTTCATTTCTCTTAGGGGAATACCCATGCATGGAATCATGGATTATGGGTAAGGTTGGACGTATGTTCGGTGATATGTGAAATTTACAGACCTTCTACCAAAGTGATTTGCACAATTTTTTTTACCAACAATATATGAGTTCCCTTATATATAAATGCTTGCTGTCATCAGTGTTTTTAATTTTAGCCATTCTCATGGATGTTTAGTAGTATCTCCTTTCAGCTTTAATTTTTATTTCCCTGATGTCCAATCATGTTGAGCACTTTTTAATGTGCTTATGGGCCACTTGTGTGTCTTCTTTTGACAAGTTTTCAAATATTCTGCCTATTTGCTATTGAGTTGTTGGTGTTTGTATTATTGAGGTGTATGATTTCTCTATATACCTTGGATAGTCCTTTGTCAGATACGTTTTGCAAACATCTTCCTGTCTGTGTCTTACCTATTTATTTTCTTAAATGAATTTTTAATAAGCAAACGAGAAGTTGTTAATTTTAATGTAGTCAAATTTACCCACTTTTTATATTATTTTCTGTGACCTAAGAAACTTTTTTTATCCCTAACTCATGAAAATATTCCCCTGTGTTTATCTCTAAAAGCTCTTACTTTAGATATGTTTCATTTTGAATTAATCTTTGTGTATGGTTTAAGGTAGGGATGGGGGTTCATGGTTTTTTGTTGGTTTTTTCATATGGATATTCAATTGTCCTAACAACATTTATTAAAAAGACTTTCCTTTTCCCATTTTCTTGCTTTGGCTTCCTTCTCAAAAGTCAAATGACTAAGTATGGGTTAATTCGTGGGTGCTCTATTCTGTGCTATTGATCTACATGTTGATGCCAGTACTATTCTTGATTACTGCAGCTTTATAGTAAATCTTGAAATCAGACAATTTAAATCTCACTTTGCTCTTTTTCTTTTTCCCTTGAGACTACTTTGATTATTCTAGGTCATTTGCATTTCTATATCAATTTTAGAGTCAGTTTATCAATTTCTATAAAAACTCTGCAGGGATTTTGATTGGAATTACATTCAATTGTGGAAAACACTTCTTTGATTTATTTGTAAGATCCCTGAAAGACATCCCCTTGACCAGTCCTCTCTTGTACATGGAAGGTGGGTACCAGTCAATTCTCCATTAGAATTTATTTGTTTGGATTAAGACGTTGTGTCATTGGATTTCCTCTGCTACAAAAAATAACCAGTATTTTTAAGTACACTTAAGAGTATTTTATTCATAATCTTATTAAGTCCACACATACCAAAAAGCACCCTGAATGCGAAATTATTTTCTCTAAATTACATGTGAGATGCCTGAGGCTCAAGGAGTTTAAATAATGTGTCCAAGAACAGGCAGCTAGTAAAGGAGGCTTTGAATTCAGATGCCTGTTACTCTGAAGCCTAAATGTTCCAGGAAACTAGATTTTACTCACCTTTCTTACCCATTATCATGAGTGTGCTGGGATCCAAATACTAAATGATAGTAAGGTGAGACAAGGTCATTTGGTGATAGTGCAAAAAGCAGAGATCTTGCAGGACAGGCCTGTATGGCTTTGTCTTGGGATATCCAGGGTTGGAGGATACCATTAGAGGCTGGGATCCTGGAGTGAGCAGGACCTTGAGGGGACTAAAGGCAGACAGCCTCTCTCCCAGGTTGGCCAACAGACTCCCAGACTAGAGGTGACTATCTAAAAACAGCCTGTTCTAATGCCTTTAGCTGCCTGGGAATATTTATATCTTGAGAAACTCACATGTGATACACTTGGCAATAGCTGCTGGGCACCGATTCCTCCTCCTCCCCTCAGATGCTCTCAGGGCAGCAGAGAGAACATAGAGATTCACAAATGAGCTTTCTTTGTAGGGCACTGGCTGCTTTGAAATTCTTCATTAAATCTTTTTCACAAATAAATTGCCCAATGTCCATGGGGAATATTTCCATCTTTTAATCATATGCAGTTCGAGTTGCAGTGCGCAGGGGTTGGTAGGGAGGGCCCGGAAGAGGGGCGGGGGAGCGCAGACCCCCAGAAGCCCTGGTGATTTCTATTGAATGTAAGTAACAAAAGGAGGGCCTCGAAGGGAGCAACTGGGGTGAGCTTATATTTCCTGATGTGTTTAGTACCTGTGGCAACTACAGATTCCTGAAACTGAAAGGTTATTATGCACCTTACCTATTGGTTTAATATTGGTTCCAGAAGTGAAATCGAGGGTTTTTATTTTCCTCTCATAGGCTGGTGAGCCATTCTAGATTAATAGTTTAAATAAAATGTCAAGTATCTGATTGCCATGGAAACATTAATGCAAAGTGGACCCTGTAGCACTTCGTGCTGGAGAATTACAATAACATGAATTACCTCAGTCTCGAGACACCTTCTGAAATGGCCAGAGCTTCATCCCTGAAAAATGAGTCATTCATGCACAAAGCAAGAAACAGTGTGAAATGCTCCCACTCAGTCATGTCACCATGCACATGGTTATGAGCTGGACAAATGTCAGTTTTTTCCAAGGGACAGAAATGAGTAATAAAGGCAGAGCTTACTATGGTGTGGACATTGCTTATAGTGGAGGCACATGTGGGGCCAGAATGCCAGATCCAGGGGTCTTCAATCCTAGAGAGGAGGTGTGTCTCAAGGTGCCAGTGCCCTGGGGTCAAGCTCAGGAACATGCAGCAAGCACTTTGGGGTCTGCTCCAGGACTTCTCCATGGAACACATGTTCCGACTACCTCCCCCTGTCCGATTATCAGAGCACTTCTGATTATGTTATGCAAATGATGGGAGATGGATTTCACATTTCCCCCAGCCAGGCTTCACACAGCTTTGCATTTATTATCCCCCTTTAAAAATACAGAGTCCTCAGAGAAGGGGAATGGCTCATTTTTATTTGTTCGCCAGCAGAGTTGGCAAAGACCTGTCAAGCAATCATCCTGGGCTGTGATCTGCAAAGCTGCCCTTTGTTGTTCCATTCCCCTACCCCCTAGATTGTTTACAAGACACACACAGACATCTGCACGCCTCAAAACAAGTTATTTCCTGATTCGGCAAAACTTGTCAGCCTGGGTGATGAAAATGTTACAGCATTTGCTGACAAGCCATCAGATAAACCTGGAGTTACGTCCCCAGCACCTTGTCCTCATTCACATCTCAGGATGGTAAACACTTAGCAGGTCCTAGTTCTAGATGATTGTGCAATCAACCATCTGCCCCTAAGTACTTCTGATACTGCTTTCTACTCATAGGTGCTGGTCCATCAACAGGAAAACAGTGACTGCATTTCCCTCCTTTTGGAAATGGAGGATTAAGCTTGTTTTTGCTATATTCTTAGTAAGATCTAAAAACCAAGGTTGGGTCTCTTAAATTCTAAATGAAACTCTAGCCTCCCTAGTAGAAATACTTCTGAACCATATATCCATGGTATGATATTTCCCTCTATTCCTACTGTAGCTGCAAAAACCAAGAAAACATAGTATAGCTTTCCATTAACCTCTCCTCCCTCCCACACTCTCCCTCATTCTGCCTTCAGCTCCCACTCCAGGGAGGAACTAATATAATCTGTGTAAAATGAGCAACTGGAAATTAATGGGGCAGAGATCAGCTGACATATCCAATTCCTCCAGAAGAATTTGTATGATGATTTGCCCCTGATTTACAAGATACAGCCCAGCAATAGTATGAGCTCATCAAAGTGGGGAAAAATAGCCTCTTGTCACAAGTTGGTAAGAGCTCCACAGATCTTCGTCGAGTGGGAATAAAACTCAGTGTCTCTAGAAAGGTTTATTAAATCAGAGATTTATAATCCAGCTTTGCAAATAGCTACTCGCCACCTACCTCTGGTGCATTAGGACTCATTTCAGACACGTGGTGCAGAATATTGATAGGTGTGTGTATACGTCCACATACACGTCATAGATGTGCATATACATATGTATGTGCGTGTGTGTGTTTAACAATCATTGCTGTCAACGGCATTGCCCATAAATGTATAAAACACTGGGACTTGTAGGTTAGTCTAAATTGATAGCTGACGATAACAGCAGCTAATATTGTTTGAACCCCTCATGAGCCAGGAGAATTATAGATATCTTATTGTTATATAAATCCTGCAAAACTGATGTTATCTCCATTTTTCAGACGGGAAAACCAGGACAGAAACTCTGAGTATAACTGATTGTTCAGGATATAATGGGATGCAGTCAAGATTCAAATACAGGTCTGTGCTGACTCATGATCCATGCTGTACACATCAATAAGGAGCCTTGTTTGCAGTGGCAGCAAACCCAAAGCAAAATGGCTCAAACAATTAAGAGAATTTATTGTCTCATATACTGAAAAAGCCAGAGGTTGGCTTCAGTGGAAGCTTGCTCCTGCAGTTTAAATGATATCACCAAGAGCATAATTTCTTGCAGTCTGTCCACCCTTATCTTTCATAAATGGGGGTTCCATTGGGCACAGCAGCTCTATCTCTTCCACAAAATACCAGAATGCCTCCACAGTGATTTTAGATGGCACGTCTTCAACATGTCAACCAGAAAAGAAAGACTGATTTTTAACTCTCAGAGAAGAGAGATGCTCCTTTTTCTTGAAACCCAAGAAACATATTCTATTAACTCCTTGAATACGATAAGATTACATTCCCATCCTTGAGCCAAACCCTTGGCCAATGGAAGTGGACCAACCAGAGCACACATCTGGAGTTGGGGGTAGGTCAATTTCATCCAAACCACAGGGACAAGAATGAATAAGATAGATGTTTTGCCCCCAAAAGTAGTTCAGAAGAACAAATTTCTTGCTTGTATGTCAGTTAAGGAATATGTAATAGGGATAAGGAAGCATACACCTATGCAGTGGATTTAGGAGCACACACAAGGCAAGGGTGCCTGGGTGGCTCAGTGGGTTAAGTGTCTGACTTTCCCTCAGGTCCTGGGATGGAGCCCTGTGCATGTCCAGCCCTACCTCCAGACTGGCGCTCAGTGCAGAGTCTGCTTGTTCCTCTGTCCCTACTCCCCACTCATGTGCTCTCTCTCTTTCTCAAATATACAAATAAAAAAAATTTTTTTTAAAAAAGCATGCACAAGGCAGCATTTGAAAGGGATAGTAAGCAAAAATTATTTGTCAGTAAGAAACAGATAATGGTAGAGTCCCAGAACAGAAAATTTGAGCAGTTTTCTTATTCCTGTTGTTGGTTTATTATATATATATACATATATATATGTATATATATATATATATCATATATTCCTGTTGTTGGTAAATTATATATATATATATAACAATAACAGCAACAATTGTTCTATTATATATAATATACCAACAACAGGAATATATGATATATATAGTATATATATATATATGTATATATATATAAAATAAGAAATAGCTCAGAATTGGAAGAGAAAAGTTAAAGTGTAAAAGCAGAGAAATCAATCATCAGGAGGTGAAATGGAGGAGAAGGAAGCACATGCATATTCATTTGGTTATAACAGTAAGGAGTTTTTTAGTGAGATTAAGTGATAGATAGTCAAAGACTGAGCAACATAGTCTTTCTGATAACATAAAATGTCAAACTGTTGCAGATTTTTAGGCTGAAAATTAACAGGGGAAAATGCTTTTGAGAAATCTTCCATTCTGTATACCATGGGTTAAAGGGGAAAAATGATCAAGGTAAGGAGAAGACAAAGGGAGGGAAATCAAACCAGTGCCCAGGAGGTGAGGACACCATCTCACAAAACATATGTTGAGCACATACTAGACCATGTGTCAGGCTGTGTACTAGGCACAAAACTTGGTGAGAGGACGCAATAAACAATAATAAATTGGATGCAGAACCTATTCTCAAAGAGCTCACAGTCTTAAAATGTAGGTGAATATGTAGATATTAATCACCATCCAACCTGGTAGGTATTATATGTATATAAGAAAAATATTCAAGGATACACAAGAGCAACTGACTCAACCTAGAGAAATTTGAGGTGTCCACTCTTGGGCTGGTTCTTATAGCCTAAATTAGCATGGTGGCCTCAGAATGTGCAGTATGTCCTAGGCAAGTTGATTTTTTGAAGAGGAAGAAGGAGGAGGAAGAAGAGAAGAAGAAGAAGAAAAAGAAGAGGACAGAGAAGAAGAAGAAGAAGAAGAAGAAGAAGAAGAAGAAGAAGAAGAAGAAGAAGAAGAAGAAGAAGAAGAAGAAGAAGAAGAAGAAAAAGAAGAAGAAGAAGAAGAAGAGGAAGAAGAAAAGGAGGAGGAGGAGGAGAAACAGGAGGAAGGAGAAAAGGAGAAAAGGAAGGAAGGAAGGAAGGAAGGAAGGAAGGAAGGAAGGAAGGAAGGAAGGAAGGAAGGAAGGAAAGGTAAGATGAAGGAAGAGAGGGAGGCAGGAGGGGAGGAAGAGAAGGAAATTGATTTTTTTTTTCTTGCTTGATTGCACTCATTTGTCCTATGGTTTAACAGTCCAAACCTTTTCTTTTTCTGTTTTTAAACTTTTCAATAGGCTCAACCTTAAGATGTCACCAATGGCAGCAGAAAATGGCAAAGAATAAAATAACATTTACAGTTAAAATTTGCAAGAGAATGTGGTTGATTCAGGTTACTGTAATAGAACTTAGTTCATACCTATTTCATATTTTTCAGCCCTCAATCTGTGCTATATGCTAATTCTTTTATTAATTTTATATTTAATTTCAGTTTAGTTCACAGACAGTGTATTATTAGTTTCAGGGGTAGAATTTCATGATTCATCAGTTGTATTTAACACCCAGTGCTCATTACATCCTTAGTGCCCTTCACCCAGATATTCCATCCCTCCATCTCTCTCCCCTCCAACAACTCTCAGTTTGCTTCCTACTGTTAAGAGTCTCTTAATGGTTTGTCTCCCTCTTTGGTTTTACTTAATTTTATTTTTGCCTTATGGTAATTCTTGATATAATGTGTGATATCACCTAGAAAAAAGGGATGCTTTTTTAAAAGCTGAAACATTGATTTGGCACTAGGGAGGGAAGGCAGAGATCAACTAATGATATTATTTTCCCACTGATTGTTACTCTGTCAAGACACTAATGTATGTATATTAGACAGAGAAAGGGAGGATGACAAACTGTTGTTTTGACCTTGTCAAAAAAAAAACAATATTGAGAAATAATTTCAAACACCAATAGTTTCAACTGAGAATTTTTCTCTGTTATGATTGAGAAATGTCACTCTGTCAGAAATTCTGGAAAGTGGATCAGAGGTGAGGAGTAGAGGGCCAGCAACAATTTTGCCTGAACCTGAGATGTGTCATTCCCTAGCTCTGGAGTTCCTTGTATTCCAACAAAAATTCATTCAGTGTAAGGCATTACTAAGAGACACATATACTGTGTTTATATCCTACTGAACCCATCACTTATTAATATGTCATTAAAACAGTGCCAATTATACTGTTTCATCTTGAATTTTGTGGTTGGCATTGCAAACTTTCTGTTCCCTTTCTTCCACAACTCATTTTTGTTCAATTATTCATTGAAATAGGCTCCCCAGAAATTTGGGAGAAATTAAATGTTATATCCACATTCATACCAAATTAATTAATCATGATTAATGTTCCTCCAATGAATACAAAAGGAATTAATCATGATTAGCAACATATTGAAATGTGCAACTCAGAATTTGAAGTTTCCCCTGCTCAGTATGTACCGCAGAAACCTTGAAAGGGCATTCATAGGTTTCTGCTTCTTTGTCCTTTCTTCTGTTATTATAGCTGTTCTAAGTCATTGACTAAGGCTTAAAGAAGAGTATATCAATAAATGTAAGTGGATGGTGAGTTCTTTTTCTCCTGGGATTCAAGAGTAACTAATTCTTTTATAAAAATGGCAACCGTAAGCCTTTAGACTAGGAATTGGCACACGATGGCCTGTGAGACAAATCTAGTCCTCTGCCTGTCTTTGGCTGTCATTTATGTATCGTCTGTGCCTGCTTATGTGTTACCATGGCAGGTAGAATGGTTGGAAGATAAGTCTCACAAAGTTGAAAATATTTACTCTGGTTCCCTACAGAAAAAATCAACAACTTGCCAACCTCTGGCTTAGATGGGCATCAGGGAATAGACAGATTTCTTATTTATGGTTTTTTGACTAGCTCAACTATTTGAGGGTAAGGACCTTGAAGTGATTCTAACTGAAACTTCCTTGAATATAGTGACTCTGAATTTCTCTTCCATGCCAAGGGGTTGCATAGTGCCTGGCACATAACAGGCCCTCATTATGTTGTGTTTGAATGAATGAATGGACAAATGCTTTACCCTATAGATTTTGATCAAGGACTTCATTCTCTGTTAATGCCTGACTTTCATACTTATGAAAAAAAGGGAGAGGTTTTTTGGTTGTTGTTGTACTTTATAGCATGTTTTGAGATTAGATACAATTCTATAAGATGTTGTACAGTTCTGTAGCATTCACTTCTGCATTAGTTATTTAGTAACACATGTAGTGACAACCATGTGCTGATCATATGTGCTTTGCAAATGTTAAGTCATTTAATCTTCATGCAACCCTTGGCTATAGAATTTCAGATAAGAAAAGTGAAGTATAAAGATGGGAAGTGACGTCATCAAAGTCACATAGGTATTAAGTGGCAGAACCAAAACTTTGCACGCTAGTGGTAAGCTTCAGAATCTGACTTTTCTCTACTCTGCAAAGCTCTGTTGCATTTTGTGTAAGATGCAGTACTTTTTAATGACTGGGCCTTCTTATTTGAGTAATGAAGCAAATGCTTTGATCTCATATGGTTTCTTTTGTCTATTCTCATTTAAAAAGGCCCTATTGAGGCTGATATGTTAGTGTTTGGTGTCCCCAACTCTCTAAAAGTACATATGGATGGAATATCTCCTTTCCAAAAGCTGGCCAATTCTGGCCTTCCTCCACCAAAAAAAATCCTCCAAAAATACTTAATCCTTCAGGAAACTCATTATATTCTATTAATTCCTGATGTGAAGATTTCAAAATTAGATAGGTAGCATTTCAGATGTTTGTTCAACTTATCCATTTGGTTCACTTTAAAATCAGTTTGAAGGGCTGAATTAAGTGAAGAAAACAAAGAAACACCTCATTTCCTATATCAGCCAATGCTCAGTTGCAAACATCAGGGAGTAACAAAACTCAGTAGGAAAGGAAATTCCTGAGAGGATAGTAGGTGGTTTACAGCCTTGACTCCTGAGAAACCAGGCTTTGGTAATGAGTAAGAGTCTGAGGGTCAGGGCCGGATTAATTTCACAATATCATAGCTGTCCAGGAAGGAACACCATCTCAGGCTCTACTATTCCCAGCCCTTTCCCATGGCCCTGATTGACTCATAGGAATATTACTGCCATTGTTGTAAATATTTTCTCAATTATCCATGTGTTTTTTACATCATTCTCTCAAGATTTAAAAACCTAAGAGGTCTTATGGATATACTCATAGATATACTAGAAGTATAATTCAAACTCTTAGTGAAGAATTTAAAAATTGCTTTTCAAGTGTATCTCTCACTTGACTTTTTGTATTTATAATTGAACTATATATCACTATTTCTTCTTTCATTTCTTCAACAAAAAATCATTGAGCTTCTGCTAAGTGCTGAGTAGTGTGTAGACAGAAGACCTATTGGGTTCATATTATAGGGTCAGAAAGCAACACTTACAAAAAATTTGTTTTATAGAATACATTTTATTTTGATCAAGTATATGATTCAGAAATGTTGTGAATTGTTAGAATAATGACTCTTAATTATGATGGTTGTTGTTGCTTCTTTCATAAGAAGGGAGGGAGGTAGGAGGAAAGATGAAATAGGTGTAGGGGATTTGGGGCTTAAAAGATATAAGATCTCTTTACCAAGTCCTTAAAATCGATCAAACATGTTATTTTCATTGACCACAAAGTGGTAGAAATGATGAAGTGCAAATTCTGGACCTCAGATATTGACGGGCTTTACTCCTTCTTCTTTCACCATCTTCAAACCCAAAGACTCTACCAGGCTATGAAGAAGACCAGGTTAGTGCATTTGGAGGCCAAATGACATGCATCGGCCAACAGCCAGACTTGTGAGAGGCCATCCTGGACCATCCAGCCCCAGTGAAGCTGCCATGACTCACATGACTGCAGCCATATGAGTGAGAGAATTGTGAGAAATAATGAAATATTGTCGTCTGTAGTCACAAAGTACATGGATGATTTGTTGAGCAGCAACAGATAACTGGAAGGGGAGGTATTTATTAAATACCCATTAGCACTAAATATGCCATTCTTAGATTCAGATTCTCTGACCAGATCTGATTTCTTCTTCTTCTTTTTTTTAAAGATTTTATTCATTTTTTGAGAGAAAGAGAGTGAGTATGCACATGCACACAGGAGCTGGGAGGAGGGGCAGCGGGAGAGAGAGAAGCAGACTCCCAGCTAAGCAGGGAGCCCGATGATTAACAATGATGACCATGCGGGACTCTATCCCAGGATCCTGACATCGTGACCTGAACCAAAGGCAGACACTTAACCGACTGAGCCACCCAGGTGCCCCAGATCTGATTTCTTCATATTCATCTGTTGACCGTGTCCCAAAATTGGGCAGAATTTACTTACCTGATAAAATTAACTATTTCTGACTAAGATGATACTGGAAATTCCCATTTTCTCTTCTGTATTTATCCATTTTTTCTTGGAAAATAATTGTAGTTTTTTACATTGTCTCTTTCAGATATTTGGAGGAAAAAAATTACACGTTCACTTTTCCTAATTATCTATAATCATAATTCAAGGGAAGAAAGAATATAGACAGAGATGGAATTGGACAAAATCTTAAGATGACATTATTATAATTTCGAATATACTTGGAAAGAAAACTTGTGAGTCTCTTGTTTCTAACAATGTGAAAGCTGCTTGTATACCTACGTTTATACCTTACCCAACACAAGCCATAAAAAAACTAGGATTTTAATAAAAGCTGAAAGGCTTGTTTAATAAAAGCTAAAAGTTTTGACCTGTTAAATGATTTGCATGACAACCACACACAAATACAAAAGAAAAAAATTAAAAATACAAAAAAATCCCACAAAAACATAAAACACTTTCTCTGTATATGCCCTTCAAAATATACATACATATGCTCAGGCCCAGGAAATCCTGATAACTGCGTCTCTGTCTCCAAAGCAGGAAAGCAAAACTGGCTTTTGGGCCACTCTTTCAACCTGAGTTTGTGCCAGAAATGAATCTGTACATTCGGGAGCACTTGGCAGGGTGAGTGTGAGCATGAGAAAGCATCAGAACTGTCTCTTTCCATGCTAAAGAAAAAGCTGTTTTTTTTTTTTTTTTACCTATAGGTAAAACTATTTTACCTGTGGGTAAAATATTGGAGACTTTTTTCCGCTTTATGTCTTTTTTCATTTTGAAGCTGAATCATTGTTGCCTTCTGCTCTGCCTTGGAAAGAAGAGTAGGGCATCTCTACAAACCTAAGCTTGTAGTCAGTGAGGTACATGTGAAGTGTTTTCCTTACTGTCATTGCATGGAGCAAGGCAAAAATAGCAATTTCCCCTCTACACTTAAGTCTGACAGGTAAAAGCCTATTAAACAGTGCCTCCAATTGTCTCATGGAAATTAGACTCATTTTTCTAAAATTGAAAAAATCCACCCAATCTTGCCTTATTACATAGCAAATTGATAGGCATATTGAGATCACACTTTTTCTTTTCAGCTGTGAACACCTAGTTCATCACATTTTCAGCTAGTGGTTATTAGAAATTTGCAAGACAATCAAAAATAATTTGAAAAATTATATTGTAAAAAGAAAATATCAATTTTAAGCATGATCTTTTAGAATTTGAATTGTTGACTTGAATTGCATCTCAGAACTTAATATATCCCGTCCCAAGGTAAATACTGTTAAGCAAGCTTGAACTAAGCTTAACAGAGTTTAACATGCTCAGTTATAATGTTTGCTTAAGAAGAATTATTTCTAGCTCTTCTTACAGATATATATTTGCTACAACTCTTTAGAGCTTTGCTTTCCAGATGCAATCCCTATGCTTGAGTAAAATGTTCATTACTTTATCTGGGAGGGAGTATGTGTGCTTTTGCCTTTACTATCAAGCAAAATTTTTGTCTCGATCTGTGTGAATCATATTTAATAGGATGAGTTCATCTTTCAAAGTAGAAGTATTTATGGTAAGTCACACCTCATTAGACCCATCCAAGCAACAGTAACTTATGACCACCATATTTATCAAAATAACCAGAAGGAAACTTTGAGTTATTTCCAAGTACATAATATGTCATTCTATAGGTAATATGGACCAGAGGGTCTCCATATTCTTTGAGGATGGAGTAGTATGCAATGGGCTTATAGTTTTTTTAACTCTTCTCCTGGTGACTTGTTGAGTATCAGGATTAGTTGATGAGGAAAACTAACTATATGGTCTCTATAATAGGATGTAAAATACTCTCTCTCCGCTTCTGCCTATTTAATCTTATTTCTCCATGGTAATTGAAAGTTCAGTTGAGGGAGACACTACTTAGGAAGACTTGCCTACAGCATGTGAAGTTCATTATGAAGAAATTCTTCCAGATTATCCAGTTTCCTTGGGATCAAATAGGACTTAAAAGGATCTAGGTACTTGAAACATGGGCAGTTGCCACTACCCTCTGTCCCTACAGAATTATGTCACTAAATTCTGCTTTGGTGTGGTGCTATCACTGTGCATGAGGAACTGGTCTCACAGTAATGTCTATGGCAATGATGCTATCAAGATAATTGTGTTCTTCTCTGCATAGTCTACTCTTTGTGAGGGTCCCTCAGAAAAATGATTCCCAAGTCTTAGTAACCAGGGTGGTTCCACCTTCTGTAATAATTACTGTTTGTTGGATAGACACAGTGATTGTGTAAATCCTATTTTACGGTGACAACTAGAAAACCTAGATCCAGTTTTGTGGTATACTCATGTGCAGACACTGTAAATACATTTCAGCAAATTTCCAAGCTTAGTTTTATATCTCCATCCATATTATTCTTTATTTTTTTTACCCCTGCTTTTAAATTGTACCATTTTATAATAATAACAACAACATTTATAATGATAACAACTTCCATTTCGGGTGTGCTTATTATCTGCAAGGATATATGCTAAGCATTCAATATGTAGCACTAATTTAATTCTTACAAACTACCAGTAATAATTGTCACCCTTTTTATATATAAGGGAGCAAAAGGTCAGTACATATTAGTATTTTCTCTGGCTATAGGGGAGGAATTGACATTTCTTTAAAGATTCGCTCTTGATAGTAAAAGCAAACATGTGGAGGGCAGAGTCTAAGTACCAATCACTGTAATAAGTTCCTTATATGAGTTATCCTAGTTAAAATGAGGAAAGCCCTATGTCGTAACTGCTATAATAAGTGCTAGCATCAGTACTAATTATTAATAATAAAGACTATTATTATCTTCATTATGCAGATTAAGAAACTAATGCAGAGAGAGTAAGTCACTTTCTAAGATCTGAGGTCAGGGTAGAGCTACGATATGAACCCAAGTAGTTCAACACCAGACTCTAACAGGATAACTGTGACATCATCATGCTTATATTTTATATATCCTCATGAACCACTTAAATTTATTCCTGAAGAGGGGAGGAGAATTCACATTTAGGTACCTGTGTATGTGCATTTATGCACTCGCATGTATGTGCCATTTTCATCTTTCCTCTGTGGAAGTGATCTTATTCAGTGCTGAGGTGTAAAGGGTTTCTCTGTGTAATGGAATAAGTAGCTCTGCCTGCAGTCTGGGGGAAGGGCTAGGTAACTCTTAAAACTCCTTTCTGCCCCAATTCAACTGGGTTAAATGCTCCTTGAGGGCAGAGACTATGCAAATGTGCTTTGAGCAGTAATAAGCCTAAACTGCTCTTTCCCTACTCGTTCCTGCCCCTTGGCTTTTCATGGGTCCCAAAGCTGGACAACTTTCATGTTGTGATGTGCCTTTTCATTAACCAGGAATGGCTTTATTTCCTTTGCAATGAACTCCACTCTGCTCTTAGGCCACACCCATCAGTATCTTCACTGTGTGAGGGCTGCCTCTGGAAAGCTGTTTTCAGGTTCTGAACTTTTACTCTATAAATGAAGCTTTTAGCCCAAGAATGCACTAGGGCACCTGGTTCTTGTTGACCTGAATAATGTTTGTCAGATTCTCTTCTTGCACATCCAGGCCAGGTTAAGAAAGTGATGTCAGTAGGTCAAGTCTGAATTAATCAGTACTTTGGGTTGCAAGTAAAGCCCAATCAGGTTAAGACAAAAATGGAATGTATTATAAATCCACCAATATCATGGAGCATCCAAAGTGAATTAATTAGAGTTTTCGGTGATTCCATTCCCAGGTTCTTCTGCCTTTTTTACAAACTTAATCAGATATTCAGCAAACTACAATGGACCAGAGTCATTTATCAAAAGAGAATGGGGGTTTGCTTTAGGTTTCTTTGTTTACTTTTTGTATGAAAAAAATAAAATAGAAGTTAACAAATCAATTTAATAACAGTGCTTTTAGGATGCAAGTATTGGGCTAGAATAGACATGAATTCCTTAGGAGTAAACTATTATGATTTGATCCTGGTTGCAGGGAATCTGCCACATCACAAGTGAATAAAATGTTTAATCTGCCTTTGGTAGATATTTCGTCTTTATCATCTGCAGGGGCGCAGTCAAGAAAACTGCTTGGAAGTGGTCAGTATTTCTCAACTCTGGAGAAGGTTGGCTCTTCTGGAAAATCAGCAATTCTCTGCAAGCATTGTCTTCTCCATTAAATGAGGAAGTCAAGAAATGCATGTTCTGCCAGCACCCAGGCTGCATTTCTCCAGGGGGACTGATACAGCAACTGGGAGTCATGTGCTTTAGAACTGTAAGGATAGAGGTTGTCCTTCAGCACTCAGCTCTCTGTGAAATAATTGATAGTTCCTATTCATGCCACCACGTAAAGCGTAAAGATAACTTGGGGATGACTATTTACCAAGAAGGGTAGTAACGTGTATACCGTACAGGGGTCAACAGCAGGGACTGTGGACTCAGACTGCCTGGGTTCAGCTCTTGGCTCCATTTTAACTGCCTGTGCGATTGTGGCAGGTTTCTTAAGCCCTCTGTACCTCTCTTTCCTCCTAACAGCATCTACCTCAGAGATAAGAGCATTAAATCTGTGTAGTGTGCATAAAATACTTAGATGTGCAGTAAGTGGCACATTTGTGTTAGGTGTTACTATCATCAGTGAGGCTTCGCACAAACATCCTTTGAATGCTGACCTCGTTTCCATTCTCATTGCTTTTACCTCCTACAGATCCTCATCACCTCACCTATCCATCTAGGGTAATGACTTCAAAACTGGCCTCTCTTTCCCTCCTCCTTTTGAAGCAATCTTCCATGCAGATTTCCTTTTAATCTTTTTAAAATGCCACTGTCTACTTCTTTTTAAAATGCCACTGTCTACTTTCTCCAGGGTAGAGTTACTTGTCTTTTCCTGATCTTTAAGACCCTCTACAGTCTACCGCTTGACTCATTGTCAACTTCTATTTGCAATGATTTTATCCTTTTACTGCACCATAGAAGGTGGCTGTGTCTTTTGTGGTGGAGGTAGGATAGGGGGGGATCCAGCTGAAAGGAAGAGACATAAAATGGTTATTCCTAATTTCTATCTAATAAATCTGTGCTTATGAGGCTGATTCTAAACAAGGCCTGGCTACATTAATATTAAAACCTGAGGCCAGGCCGTTCCTGTGCAATGGAAGAACTCTGTAGACAGCAGGGCCCCAGTCACCTTATGACACACAGAATGCTCCTAAACCACCCTGGGTCATGAAAAGCTGGGCTGAAAGGCATGTGATGGGTCAGCAGCTTTTTTGAGTGCATTCTTGCACAGTGAGAGGTAACCACATTAGCTGCAATTTTGACTTGGCCTGTATGTTTCATTAATGTCATACAATTTTATAGCTTTAAGAAATATTAAACAGGAATGAAATCAGGCACTGCATTCCTAATGGGTTTACAACATCTCTTTTTCTTACTCCTCCTTCACTCTGCCTACCTGAAGTCAAAATTATTTTCTCTCTTTTTTGGTAAAGCAGAATGGATTCATTTTCAATCTGTATTCTGTTATAGTTTCTGATGGAATCTGTGCATTGGGAAAGACAAAGATACTGATATTATATTGATCTCATTTCTCATCTGCAAATTGTGTGAGTGCTGTGTATTGCATCTCTGTGTGTGTTTCAGTTACGTTTTAGAAATTTTCATAGTTGGCAGGGAGTCCTCGCTATGCTTCTTGCTTGTCTTATTCTGCTCCCCATGAAACTGTTCAGGTTGCCAAGTTCTTACTGACATCAAAGCAGGCTCTGGGCTCAGATCATCTCTGTGGGATGCAGAGGAAGAGGAGAAACAGCTCTTGCCCAGAGAACAATTCTCTGACCAAATTCTTAGTAAATTCTGAAGCTTATCTGATAGTTTTTTCACTGTCCAGCCTCCCAGTGAGGTCAAATATTACAGCTGACGTCAATTGGCTTGTGGCCAGGTGCTGGACTATGCTGGGCAAAATCTCAGCACAACAGAAACACCCCCTTGGATCTTGATTTTATAGTTCCGTTTTGCATGATGTTCTTTGAAATAGCAATAAAAACAGTAAACAGATTACAAAGCGCAAGCCACCCATGCGTACATTCCTTTCTCTTGAACCCAAATGAATAGGACGCCAACCCTAACAAAGGTTAATTAATAGCACAACAGAGATTCTGAGAAGAGGGAAAAACCCTTCTTCCCACAGGCTGCAGAACTAGGCACCTGCCAGTCCTGTGTTCCTTAGCAGCATATTTCTTTGCACTTATCCTACACATCTGTGCAAGGACACTTGATTACTTTCATCCTTTCCATTCAGAGAGAGATGCACATCTGAGGCTGGCAAAACTGAAGTGAGTGACCTTAATTTCGGTGTCCAGAATTTCCTCACATGTGGATACAGTCCTATGCATTTTGGATTTCTCTCTTATTTTGTTCAGGAGCCCACTGGCACGTGCTGTCCCCTGGTGTTTCTAGGTCCACTAGTGAGAAACAGCAAAGCCTTGTGCTGCTAAACATACCTTTCAAAATCACCAAAATATGTATGATTTCTCATCCCCACAGATCTGTACCAATTGGTGGGTCATCATTGGTGACAATGAGTTTGTGTTTAAGGAGAGCTACTTGGGAAAACACTCTCTATGTGACCATTTGTGGACTGGAGAGATATTTCTGGTTCCTAGTTTCAAGCAGCAGACACTCAAACACACATAGACAGGAAGGTCACCTTTGGGCCCTAATGCACCTCATGTATATACAACCACACACAGTGGGCAAAATAATCTAGAACCTTGCTAGATTTGGATTTCCTATGAGAGCAATCGGGCATTTATCTGAAGTCTACTCATGACCTGATGTACTTTTTCCTTTTGGGTGGAAGAAGAGAGTTCACCACTCCTGGAAACTCTGCTTAGAGGTTTTCCATCATGGATGTTCTCCTTGGCTATGTTGCAGAGATAAAAAAAAAAAAAAAAAAAAAAAAAAAATAGAAATTTTACCTTGTTTACTCGGCAGACCCTCTGGTGTCTGTTTTTGGTATGAACAGCCCATCAATAATGCTTTAAAATATTACAAAACACCATTAAGTGATATCATCTCATGGTTTTAGCTTTTTATAGTATCTCAGGGACCACCTATTCAGCCTGTTTATTTTACAGCTTAGAGAAATATGAGCCAGTTAGTGGAAAAGCAAGCCTAGAACCAAGATCTGTTCACTCCCTGTATCACACTCACTTTAGGAAAATTATGAATGCAAGCTATTCTTGTGAAAATTTTCATAAGCACCCCAAGTTATTTTTAACCCTTCGAATAGAAAGGTTTGTGCAATTTAATGTTGTATAACTCACTAATTGATTTCTCTGAGATGTTTCTGAAACATTTTAGAAAATAGTGTGAGTAAAATAAAGCAAAGCAATGGAGCCAGTTACTGTAGTTGACGACAGAAATATAATCATGCCCTTCATGATTTTATTGTTAATGCTTTATCCTTTGTCTTTCAAATGTGCCACAGCTATCACATGCATAAAATTGGAAAACTGCCTTATTCTCTTCAACATGAACCAATATGTTAAAAACTAACTAGATACTATGCAATGTGGGCTCAACTTTTATGTAAGAAATAATGTACGTAATTATAGCTAGTCCTAAATACTTTATTCTTATTAGCTAGCTTTCTGTTCTACACCATCCCCAAACTAGGTCTAATTAGGTTACTCTTCTCACTGTCCCAAATTCACTTCTGGCACCAAGATCAAGGTTATTGGTATTCTTTGAACTGTCTTTCTTTTCCTGACCCTAAGTTGTATGTAACTTCAAAATCAAATTCTACCTCTCTCCCATTAATTCTTCTCTCTAGAAGTTATGCTTTGCTTTCCTTTAATTTAGACACTTAAGAATACACAATTTATACCACAAAATTGCATGCTTAATTATATCCAATCTGATATAAATTGCTGATTTATGTTCATCTAGCTAAAATTTGCACTTAGATTGTGAAAATTCTCACGCAGATTGTATGTCTTCTCTATTACTACAACACCCAGCACAATAAAGCATAAGTAGATGCCCAGTAAGTACTTGCTTTTGATTAGCTAATGACTGAATAAGGAGTTATATGGCCGAAGCACAGACCTTGCTATTCAAACTGCCATCCACAGACCAATAACATCAGTATCCCCTGGGAGCTTGTTAAAAATTCAGAATCTTAGACTCCATTTTGGACCTGCTGATTTAAAAAATTCAGTGATTTGTAAAGTTTGAGGAGCAAAAGTTTAGGGAGAAGGACTTCCCACTGTGTTTTGACCAACATGATACAGTTGTGTCCCTCTTCTGACCCACTCCTGGTACGTGCTCACAGAGGGAAGTGATTCTTCAACATCTGTGGCTATCAACTCCTTGGAGAATCTGATGAAAGCTTCAGACCCTCTCTTAAAAAAGTGAATATAAATACACACACGTAATATTTTACATGTATTTTTGTGAGATTATGATTGCAATAAGCTTACAAAGGGACTCTAGGGCACAACAGGTACTGCTATAAGTCCCTTTAAGGAGTATAGTATATGAAGGTTAAGGACCACTTATCTGTCTGCTGTGATGCCTGGTTGGGTGTTGTATATTTACTGTTGGAAAACAAGCAGGGTCTAATTGACCTTCCTCTAAGAGGGACAGTCTGTGGTACTTGCACTAAGTATTGAGATACACAATAATAATCACATGTAATGTTGTTCCTGCAGGTGGTGTGATCAGTATTAGTGTGTAAAAGCTAATTTAACCATGAAAGAGGCCTTCATGTAATAGATTTCATTCATCTCAGTAACACAGTAAGCTTTGATTTAAGTAATGAAGATTGTCTTTCTACCTAATTGTGTACTAATTTTTAAAAAAATTCTCTTTTTGTCTTTCTTTTAATCCAAGCAAGAGCCATATGCTTTTCATGTATTTTTAAAAAGTCCTGTGGGGTGATGTTCTGAATTACTCTTAATTATCAATTAAATTTTCTCCAAGAAGATTGTTAAAAGTTTAGGTGAGCCCAATTAGTGAGAACCTCACTCTATCAGCAAGAGTGAAGTTGGTTATATTAAGTCTTTATTATATAAAAAGAAAGGATCAGACATCTCAGATCAATGTTAAGTGGGATTATAGAAATCGATGCTAAAAGTAAAAGACATAAATGAAAAAGGTATAAGCAGGAAAGTCAAAGAAGTGGACTCTCTTTTTGATATTGAGTCTTGCCAGATTCTAATATTAGCTTGAAAATATTTATGCTAAAGGGAGTGAAGAGATATGGCTATATTTATATTTAAAAACTATACCATTCAATATTCCCTACTAGTGATTATTTTCTTGAGAGAAATAATATCTAAACCTGTATTAAAGGAAATTTATATTTGTCAGCCAGTAACATCTAAAATTGAAGGTGTGCTATTTTCTTTCTACAGGGCACCTGTGGGCACACTCAGGAGATATACAGTCTGATATTCCTCTATCAGTGAAATCCTAAAAGCAGTGTCCAAGAAAACTTGGTGAATTGTAAAGTACTCAGAGTTTCTCAGACTAGATTATGGCTCAGGGAAAACTAGCAGTTGAATAAAGAAGAGCATTCTCACTAGCCACAGAAGGAATTTTGGAGTTAGTACCAAGGGTTGGCTAGCAATAACAAGGTGTATCAGATTACTTCTTTAATTATTCATCTCCAAAGCAAGTTTTAGACTATTTCACATTATTTGTTATTGTGGTACTGGGTGAAAATCAGAGCTGAAAAGAAATAAAAACTGAATTCCACTTAATTGAACTCAATTGTATTCATTTAAAGAACAGCAAGGTTTATGTCAGGCACACTTCTTAGTTGAGGAAAAGAGAATTAGCAAAAGAAAGGGTCAAGGCTTGGTACAATTAATGAGACATTCTCTTTATGCTTAAGAATATTGCTGTCTAGTTGCATAACATTTATACACTAAGGATTAAATAACTGACAACTTCTACAATTGTTAACCATTGGGAGACCAAGGAAAGTGAAGAAAGGAGGCTGAATTATTGTTCTCTTTAAATTCTTTATGCACTTTCTTCCATATTTTCTCCTTATTTCACTGTGTGTTATAAGGATAACACTCTTACTAAAGAAGCAAAATTCCATACGATATCAGCAGGGGCTACACATCAGCAGAGGCTGAGAGATCTTTTGAATGGCTGGTTTCCATGGAGTCCCCAAGATCATGTCCCTCAGGCAGACACAACTCCAATAAGAATCATGGAAGATTTGGTCAAATGAATGAAACTGGAAGTCAGACCAACAGCTTGGGGTGTGAATTCTAAAGATGGCCTTTGAGATGGTTTTGGAAAAACTCAATTGTATTCATTTGGCGAGACTGGCCTTGGCGAATTTCTGAATCAGATGAAGTCTAAATTTGGTGTGCTCTCAAAGGTGGTTCTGTTCAAAAATACAGTTAGTACAATTATAAGGGAAAGGAGGAGTTAATAAACCTCTTTTTATGCTTTGTATTCTTTTTCTCAATTTGCCTGATGCTTTAAAATCAGGAAGTACTTACATCAAACAGTATGGATTAATCCCCTTTCTTGTTGCTCTTTCCTTTGGAAAGAGAGCAGTTGTGTATTGTCATATTCAGATACTTAAGAAAACATCTGGGTTAAGTCTTACAAGTGGGATAATGTGACCTGACTTGCTTGAGATAAGGTTATTTTTTTTACATTTGTATCATCGGTTTAAGGACAGTCACATGCCAAAACCAAAGGCAAATGATTATTTGATTTCCCATTCATTTTTCAGAGGGTGATTGGTTGCCAAGAAGGGAATGATATTACAAGCAAAGAGACCTGGTTTTTGCCTAACTTGCATAGTATCTTCTTAGACATCTCCAAAAATAAAGTGGGATTTGCAGAGAGTAATGACCACAGTGATGATGATGATAATATCTATGTGGATGATAATGCTTACTGCTTTGAAGTTAATATCAATGAAACAGAATTATAACAGTATAGCCTCTGAAATATGAATTCTCAATTGTTTATATCTCTGCGACATGCTATTACTAAAAGCAGCAATGACCCTACAGGCAGAAGCCCTGATAAATATTAGGACCAAAGTAATAAAAATTTGCTAGTAGGAATTCAATATTATTCCAGCTCTTTTTTTTTTTTTTTTTTTTTACTTCCTCGTGAGAAACTAGGCTTGGAATCAAGAAGAAGAGGAAATTTCAGGGTGAATTGATTAAATGGCACACCACTTCATCTAGGACTGGAAAGCCTGAAAGAGAGATGTGAATGGACTACCGATGAATTAGTAACAAATTTACATGATGAAATCTAAAATGAAGAGATAAGGCTAGTTATTTTTGGCAACTTTATGTAAATCTATAGGTAAGCATTATGACCTTAGAATTAATTTCTGTAACTAAAACATGAAATACTATTTAGAGCTGGAAGGCATCTTATAAATCATTTAGACTCATTTTATAGAGACCAATCTTTGAAAGCCCAGAGAAGTTAAATCATTTGGTGACTGGTCATATGGTCACTGGTTGAGTTGGGGCAGGAATATGTGCCTAATTTCCTTCTGACAGCTTTGAAAGGAAAGTGGGTTTTCACAGAGGTTTCCACTCTGTGAACAGATTAAGCAGAATGTGACAGATGGACTGTGTTTATTGCTGCTCCTATCAACATGTACAATTATTGAGATGTTACATGGTGTAAGATTAACATTTACTTGTTGACATCTATTTTCTTCTTTCTTTCTTTCTTTCTTTCTTTTTTCTCCTTGTTTATTGTATTGCTTGGAGAATGCTAAACATTTTGTAAGCAACACAATTTATTTTCCTGAAAGGTTATATAATCAAATAAAACCATCAACTGGAATTTAAAACTGCAGTTAAGCTTTATTTTCAAAGCAAATTACTTTCTCTTTTTGGGTGACTTGCTTTTTATAAGCCACATATAGGGGTGGAAAAAAAATCTGTTGTCCCATTGTGGTTTTTGTTTGGTTTCTATTAGTCCAATCTGAATTCTGAAACCTGGATCTGTTTCCTTCTCCACACGGGAAGATTCTCATGTAGTTAGTGTGAATCTGAATATTTGAATTTCTCTTTTGAGATGACATCATTGGCTTAAATGTCTTTAAACTTATGTTTTTGTTTCTAGGGTTTTGTCTCTTTTATTTCTAAACATACTTGCTCTTTCTGTTATATCCTCCATGCTCTTGTCCATAAAACAAAATAACTTGCCATTGTTGTCCGATCAATTAGCCATCTGGCCAGATCCTATAAAATTCTTTTATTCTTTTTTAAGACCCCAGTAAATAAGTTTTATCTGTTTTTTCATTCATTCACTCATTTATTCATTCATTTGATTGTTTAGTTTACTAATTTAAGCATTAGCTCCATGTTAGGATCACTGTTATTTCTGGGGTTAGGAAGATGAATGAGATAGGGTATCCTACCTGCAGTGTTCAAAAGGTCATTTTAAGGGACTGTGTAATTGCTTTTTACGTGACTTACCTCATAAGGTCTGACATAGACTGCAAGCATTCTTAGCATCCCTTCATCATGAGGATTTATTAATCATATTTCTTTCGTCTTAACCTATTTTTATTTCTAAACTGTAATCCTCAGAATAGAGGCTCTTCCATGAGTTTACTACTTAGCCCAAGAAAAATATACCTATACTTTCTCATGAAAAGATCCCAAGGTCCACAGAGCACTGGTCCCAGATCTTTCATGCATGAGAATAAAATATATGATATTAATTTGATTACAATATGAAGGTCTTATTTGGTGAAACTTCTCTTAACTTCTTTTGGTATGATGTTGATACATGCATGATATAGTCTGTATAAGAAATCCATTTTGCTGAGAAAGGACATTAAAAATACATTTTTAGGGGCGCCTGGGTGGCTCAGTTGGTTAAGTGACTGCCCTCGGCTCAGGTCATGATCCCGGAGACCTGGGATCGAGCCCCACATTGGGCTCCCTGCTCAGCGGAAAGCCTGCTTCTCCCTCTCCCACTCCTCCTGCTTGTGTTCCCTCTCTGGCTGTGTTTCTCTCTGTCAAATAAATAAAATCTTGAAGAAAATACATTAAAAAAATACAGTTCATTGTTTATAATCGATCTGAACAAGACCAAAATGAGGGGCTCAAGGATAGGGAGAGCTGCAAATAATTCATAATAAGTGCTGCTGTTATGCAAGGTTTTGCACCTTGATTGAGCTGTAAAATCCTGACAATGTGTGTATAGTGAGAAGAAGGAGTTTTGCATTTGATTGAAATACTGTGGCAATTAAAGATTGCCAAACAGACAACCAATCAGATAAATTGGTTGTTAACCACAATGAGGTTTGCATTTCTTTTCTTATTCATGAGAGGACAGAAAAAGGAATGATTCCTACAACACATTGTCAGTTTCTTATATTTATTCTTACAATGTTATTCTTCCAACATTTCTTAAAAATTAAGTTCAGAATCTAATGGATTAAGCTGATGAAGAAAAAGAAAATCATTAAGGGCAATTTAGTAAAGCTTAATAATAATTTCTATTCTAAATAAGACTGAGGATATTCAGAAATTAAGAAACTTGTTATCAAGGGGCTTAAATTTTAAGAAGGCATGGAGAAATATGTGTTTCATTATGTAAAATGTACTTTGGCTTGAAATTCAATGACTATAAAAGGAGTTTCAGCATATAATTTTTGTGTATGATTGATTCCCCAGCAAATAAGTATATATGTATTTTTGTATTTCATACATATGGCATATATATAGGTAGATATATAGTCCATGTATATATATTTCATGTATATATATTTCATATATATATAAAGTCTGCACCAAAACTTGGATCCTGCACTGTGTATCATGCATTCTAGACAAGACAGTATGATTGAAAAGGTAATGAACTATAATACCAGGAAGTGGACTCTCTCTTGGGAAGCAAAAAAAAAAAAAATGTATCCGGAGACCTCTTAGTTTCATGCACTAGCAAAGTAGAGCCTATAAATGGTCTTTGGCAGGAGTTTACATAAGCTAATGAATAAGGAAAATGAAAGCTTATACTTCATTAGGTTGACAAGAAATCAATCCCATTTGATCAACCAGTAAGTTAGATTTAAGTGCTAGGGAGTACCGAAAACTGATCCACTTTGGTGCATAGGTCAGACAGGTACCTGTAGTTACTACTCACAATGTCTATGCCTTGGAGTTCATGGAAAAGCACATTCAGAAGCAGCCTATTCACTCTTTTGAAAATCTGTGTGTGCAGGTCTTGGCCATTCTTTGACTTGTTTATAGCAGCAGCTTAATTGCTGCCTGGCTTCTCAGGCTCTATTACTATCAGTTGCAAGAAAATGACCTCCTCCTAAACACAATGTAAAAAGAAATATGACGTGTTACAGGCAAATGCAACATTATACAAGGATTGGATTAGTTATTGTTTTGTCTCTCTGGCCTCTTCACAACTAGCACAGATTAAGTATTTCTAATTCTACCTCACTTATTTTGGTGATATCCCTTAATGGCAATTAATTGTATGCATTATCTTTCATTTGAAGGTAAATGAAAACTTAGGTGACTTCTTCTAAGAACATATAAGAAGGTGTGCTGTCCTGAAGGTTTTTTCTCAGTTCTATGAGCCAAGCTACGTAATAGAAATTAGAAATCAAGTTTGGGCAGAGTGGTATGGTAGGAAGAACCACCAGACCTTGTATCAATCCCTATTCTAAAGGTAATCTGTCTTTTTACTACTTGTCATTTTGGGCAAATTATTTTATCTCAAACTGTTATCAGTTTCATCATCTGCAAAATCATTCACTCCTTTGACATATGTTATTTTAACAATATGTTCTTCTCTAACTCTAAAATTCTGTGGCTCTATATCTTTACGTTATTTTTCTAACTAAAAAAAAAAAAACTTTAATAAAAGAATGATAATTCAAGGACCAGAAAAACCTCAATGGCACAGAGGAAGAGTATACTGTTGTACTTACTAGCAATACTAGAATAAGCATGAGTTTTTTCCATGGTGTTTGCCAAGAATTTTGTATGATATAATTAGAACACTAAAAAACCACAGTCATACTGATTCCAGGATTATTTGTGCTTTAAGTAGAGGATTTGTTGTGAATATAAATGAATCATTATAATAAAAGGTGTAAGCCAACAAGAAGTGTCGACTGTAAAATATCCTCATGTGGATAAATTTAGTCCAAGATCATAAAACACACAATGGAGTCTAATCTGTCCTAAGATGAATATCCCTCTTTTCTCCTTTCTAGATACATCTTCACACTTCTCAACACTTTATTCATTAAATATTAATAGAATAGTTATTATGTGCAAAACTCAGCAGAGACATGGATGTTGTCTCTAAGGAAGAATACATGCTCACTAGATTTTGTTTACTGATAGACTGGTGGTTGGAAATAATCCCCTAGAAGAAAACTTGATTGGAAGTGACTTCTTGCAGATACTTTAATTTCAGTTTTTTTTTTTAAAGATTTTCTTTATTTATTTGACAGAGAGAAACACAGCTCGGGAGGGAACACAAGCAGAGGGAGTGAGAGAGGGAGAAGCAGGCCTTCCGCCAAGCAGGGAGCCCAATGTGCAGCTTGATCCCAGGTCTCTGGGATCATGACCTGAGCCAAGGGCAGTCGCTTAACCAACTGAGGGTCCCAGGTGCCCCCAGATAGTTTAATTTATTAAACTTGTGTTAAATTCAATATGAGGAGACTTTGAAAAATTGACAGGGTGCCAAAGATATTCTTGAGAATAAAATTTAGAAAGCCACTATACCATTTTGCTGCCGGAGAAAATATGTCCTTATGATAACTCAGGAGAAAATATGACTGCTATAATCTTAAAATATTCCATAAGAAGTCATTTATTATAATATATCATAGTACTGCATATTTCTGAGTGAGTAAGTTTTCTTGACCAGGAAAGACGTTTCTTTTTTAAAAGTTAAGATTATTCCACTTTGTTCCATTCTAAGAGAAATAGAATACAATTGCTTAGGAACTCACCTAAGTTAGAGCTGGTTACCAAGATATTGCCAGCTATCTGTCCTCCAACCTAAGCCTCTTTACCTTTCCTTACTAGGACTTTAATTCTGAATTATTAGCTAATTTTAATGAAAAATCTCTTTGGAAATTTCCTACATTACATTTCAATGCTGACTAATTTTTTTCAAAAAACATATTTTTTTTTGAAGATTTATTTATTTAGTTTAGAGAGAAAGAAAGACAGCATGAGGGGGGAGGGGCAGAGGGAGAAGAAGAGAGAATCTCAAGCAGATTCCCTGCTGAGTGCAGAGCTTGACCTGGAGCTCCCTCTCAGGACTCTGAAATCACAACTTGAGCCAAAAACCAATAGTTTGACACTTAACTGACTACACCACCCAGGTGCCCCCCAAAACATGTTGTTTGAAGACAAAATTAACAAATAAGGATGGGTGAGGGTAGTAGGGAAAAAGAAAGAAGAAATAAGAAAGAAAGAAAGAAAGAAAGAAAGAAAGAAAGAAAGAAAGAAAGAAAGAAGAGAGGGAGGGAGGGAGGGAGGGAGGGAGGGAGGGAGGGAGGGAAGGAAGGAAGGAAGGAAGGAAGGAAGGAAGGAAGGAAGGAAGGAAAGCAAGCGAGTGAGCCATTCTCTCACAAAATGTTCCAGAGATAAGAGTTAGAAGACACTGGGTGTGACATTGGACCTGAGATAGTTAAAAAGGTAGCTGGAGCCATTGGGTCCACATGTGATGGAAATGTAGTCTAGATTCTAGAGGCTGTGTGCAGGCTCCTCACTATGCATAAAGTCATTAGGCATGTCCTACCACCACACCCCTAACAGTAACTCAGTGGGGTAACTCAACCTTTTGCATCAGGTTTCCTCATCAATTGTTCTAAAGTCAACAAGGAATGCAATAAAATGGAACATGGTAAAGTTCTAGCCTAAATTCTTTCTATTCCCAAATGTGAATGTCCACTGTAACTTAAGCCAAATGGATATTGGAAGGGTGTTCCTTCATTTAGGATTTATTTATCAAAACAATAAACATCATCCAAAAAAAACCCCAAAAAACAAAAAAAACCCCAGAACCTGACAGTTTTTACATTTGGAGATGTTCTTATGAAGTAGATATATTTCATATCAGTGTTTTTAAGATTTACTTGTTAAAATCTTTATACTATTAAGAAATACTACTTTGGAAAGGCAAACTGTTGTTACCACAATAAAGAGAAGGCAAGCATTTTCTCTCAGTTCTTTCATTTGACCTCAGCGGTCTGTTTCATCTTCTCAGGCCCTCACTTCAGTGACTAGAGTGGTTGTCTCTTTGTCATCGTGAGTGTGATTCAAAGGTAACTCTGGCAGCCACTGGCTAGTGTGACTTCATATTGTATGTTTCACTTTGCTAGGAAACCCTGGTTATGTGTCTTGTACCATTGTTAATTATTAATACCTCACCTTTGACTTGCAGCCTGGTGTGGTAAAATAAATTATATAGTCACTGATTAATATAGTTTCTTTTTTCCTCCCAACTGTAATGGCCTCTTGTGTAAGGTCAGATTTATTACTGAGAAATGAAGGGAAGGTTCATTATAGGCGGTTTCATTATTTGAATGATTCTGACTGGCAACCAGCATTGCTCTCTGCTTTGCCAGTCATCAGGCTAAGCTGAGTTTTGATACAGGACACCGATTGGGATTGGATCTTTTCACTGGCAATGTTCTTGACTGAAGAGAGTGGAAAGAGATAGATAAAGTAAGAATAGAAATATGGTAAACAGGAAGTGGGAGAACAGGAATGGAGCAGATGAGGGAAAGATGTGAAAGAAGGAAGTGAAGTAAGAATAGAGCACTCAAGAAACCTATGAGGAGGCATCTGATGAAGAAGGTGAACAGTACTGTTGCTTCTCCAATATCTTTCACTGCTATGTCTCAATGGTGTTCCATCCTCACGTTTCCCCTATCAGATATAAACAGATTATTGCTTGCCTCAGCACTTTGTTTTTCCTTTGCAAGGTCTTTGTTTTGGCAATACTATGCTTATTTACTTTTTGGCTATTTCTCTTGGTTTAAATTCCTCAGGTTCTATTTATTCAAATCTCTGCCTTCATTTGGGTTAATAGAAAAAATTAATTCCTATAATGATGAGAATGACTTAATGTGCCTTTTCTAATAAACTTACATTTTTTTTTTTTTAAGATTTTATTTATTTATTTGACAGAGAGAAACACAGCCAGAGAGGGAACACAAGCAGGGGGAGTGAGAGAGGGAGAAGCAGGCTTCCTGCCGAGCAGGGAGCCCGATGTGGGGCTTGATCCCGGGTCTCTGGGATCATGACCTGAGCCGAAGGCAGTCGCTTAACCAACTGAGCCACCCAGGTGCCCCAAACTTACATTGTTAATAGAGATCTTCAATGGCATTTTAACCTACCCAAGAGTGTGTTATGGGGGAGGTGGCTCTGTAACAGAAAAAAAGGAATAAAATGTATTTTGGATTGATAGACCATTAATTCTTTAGTTCTTACCCAAAAGCCTTTGCCTACTTTATATACTCATAAAAGAAGTTTTACTTAAGGTCCCTGCTAGTCCTGAGTCTGTGCTTAATTGATTAGTCTTATGGCTGATAGATCATGGTATTGTTGGCTTTTGAAAGTAAGACATTTCTTTCTAAAAACAGATAATTTAAATTGTTACTATCTCCTTCAGTGTGTAAAAGCCACCCCCACTCCCCATTCTATCTAGCTTTAGAAAATGCAATATTCCTCTCAGTGTGTACCTGGGTTTCATGAATATTAGAACAGAGTACAGATCAGTTTATACCACTGTAAAGCTGATTGTGGAAATATCTTAAATTTAGTGGTTTATATATTAATGTATAGGAAGTTTTCTTTTTAAATTCTGGTCTTTTAACATAAGAACATTAAATTTTTCTTTTCAGATTCTTTTTTAGTCATTTCTGGATTATAATATGCTTAAGTAAATATTAAAAACAGCTCCCTTTTATAGAGGCATTATATCAACATGAACTTTTCCTCAATTAGATTTATGGATGTGGAATGGATTACTAAGAAACAAACTTGACTAAGGAACAGAAAACCTGATTTCAAGTCGCGACTCTATCATGTGTTTGCCCATGTGATCAATAACTAATCTGCTATAAATGAAATGCAATGAAATGAAATAAAATGGAATAAATCTACTTTAGTGGTCACTTCACTTACAAGGGTCTTCCTTTTGTGTCTTCCCATGCATTTTGTAATGATCCTATCAGAAACTTCTATTATATCAAGGGCTATAGTGTGCTAGAATCTTTGGTCTCCCTTAATGTTTTCTCCAAAGTCAGGGCAATGTCTATTTCTTTTTCATCTTAATAAACCCAAGACCTATCTCAATTCCAGTCATAATGTAGACACATAATGTTTATTGAATTAAAGAATGAAGATCACAGATAAAACAAGGATTCTCTGCTATGCAGTTCTGTGCTCATTGAAAGGCAGGGAATAATTTAACCTCCTGTGGCTCTTTCTAACTCACAAGACAGATTGAACAACTCCACAAAATCACAAGACAGGTCTTGCCTTCTTTAACTGGCCTCCTGTAACTTCCTATCTAAAGTTATCCCTCTCCACCTCTTTCCCATATAATTTTCTCTTCCTTTACCCTGTCTTGTTATCTTTATGGTTTAGTGTTTTACTTTCCCCACTGACATATTAATTCTATCAGGAGGATACTTATCTATCTTATTCCATCTAGAATCTGTTGTGCCTTATAGAGAGACACACAGTAGGTGCTCAATAAGTACTTGAGTGAATAATGGACTTCCATATGTGACACTGGGGAGATTAACTCAACAAATGTAAATGCCCTATATTTTTATGTGATAAAAATGCTTTGAAAATGCAAGTTGGTTTTTAACCTACTCTGAGACTTCACCTTCTTTATACAAAAGAATACATGCTAAAGGAAAAAAAAAATCTTATTTGGTGCTTTTATCCTACTTAGTTTTGTAGCTATCTTTTTCTGGAAAGCATTGTAAATATATGAGCCTTTCAAAATGCAACTTCTTATTTTATTGAAATTTCTGATTCCTTTTCAGGGAACGAAAGGGTATTTCTTGAATCCTTAAGTTTTTTTTCAGAGATTGAAAATAACATTTAATATGAGAAAAATGTAAGTCTTTGTTTTAAGAACTAAACGTATCTTCATTTTTACTTGGTATGAGGAATTCAACTTGATATCTTAACTGTAATATTGGACTGTGGTTTGAAGGTCGCTTCAGAAGTGACACATAGTTGAAGGTGATTTCATGTTTCCTTAGGGTTGTTTTTTTTAATTTGAATCTGAATGCAGATGCTTATGTAATTTGTATAATCAAAATTGTGCAGTCTGCTCTTAGAAGCAGATTTTTAGTGTTGGGCTTTTGTGTCCTGGGTGTTTTAATAATGTTAGTGTAAAAACTTACCATCATAGATGTGCATTGATCTGATGCTGTCATCAAGTAGTGTCTGACCCAGTCATTCCTCATTTTATTTTCACATCTAATCAGTGATGATGGTGTTGAGAAAAATATTAACATTAATATCACAATTATATTCACATAGTTTTATAAGACAGTTGATCATCTTCATGCTTAGAAAGAGAACCACCATAACTGTTTGTGCATAATGTGGACTTTGAACTATGTCTGTAGGGGCAGGAGTTTTGTATTTGTGGCATTGTTTAATTTGATATAGTCATTTTATAGTCTATAAGCAACCTCCAGCATCTCCTCCCCTGAAAATAAGAGCTCTTAGAAAGCTTTTAAGTATAAATTTGATTAGCAGTCAGCTGCTTTACATTCAGCTAGGAGATTTCATCCTACTGTGGTTCACCATATCATTCAGCAGGAAAAACATTTAAGACCAAAGTGGGGGGAAAATGGTGGAGCTGGGCGTCAACCAGTCATACTTCTTGAAGTCAGCCATGCCCCCAAGTCTGGGCTGGTGTAATGCAAAAGGGAAACAATCTTAAAAGAAATATAATAAAAGATTGTATAGTGGGTGCTATACTGTCCATTTCCCACTTTCTATGCCTTAATTTACTTAATTGTGTTATATGAAGTTTATAACATCAAATGGCTATTAAAAATTTTATTATATCAATGGTGGATATGTACTCATTGCTTGAAAGTCAGACCTCTATAATGAACAATAGCTTAGGACATAAAGAGTATAATCCCAGCATACTGTAACTTACCTTCTCAGATTCTGGATTATTTTTGAGAGCTGCTAATCTAAGTAGGCACCAAACAAGTTAAAATTTTTGATATATTATACATTTAAATATTGTTATGTCATTGTTGCTGAATAATGTGTCATATTCTTCATGCACACTAAAAGGTAATGGACCCTCAATGAGTTGGCCTTAACTGTCAGGTATTCAGCATATATGTTGTCAGAACTTTACGTAAATATATATGTAAAGATTCATAGTTAAAATTAGATTTTTTTTTGTCTTTAAGAAAAATACAAGGAAAATTATTCTTGAGTGATACAATGCACTACAATATAAGGGTATATATAGGAATCAGTATATTTTAAATTAGTTGATATTCACATTAAGAATTTACACAAAGTAATTTTTGTTTTTACTTTTTATTTCAAAATAAAACAGAATGTATCATATTTTATAAAAGATAAAATTGGTAAAAGCAATTTTCTCTTAGTTTTTGTTATCTTTTTTGGTTATACTGAAAGCCAGAACACAAAAATTTCAAATATTTGGAATCTGAGATAACTTTACCAATTCATAAATGAAATTTGTAAATAGGTCGAGAAATATTCTTTGTTCCAAAATTTGGAATGATAAAACATGTTTATCCATTATTTCTTGAATTTTGTCAACATATAACCCATTCTAGTCTTAAATATTGGGGGGAAGAGTGTGTTATAGGGGATTTTTTGTGCTTATTTTTCAGGTACGTTCTTCGATCTTTATACTAAGGGAAGAAGCTAGCTTGTGTAAAGCATTCCTATCTGTTAGTTTAGTTCCTTTGATATTTTAAGTCCAATAGCACTAAAATCAAAGCATTGTATAAAAAAATAAAATTTCATTCTTTTTTTATTGAAGGTTTTCCTGGGAAGTTTTCTCTAAAAACAGTATGAAACTAACAACAGTGCATAAATTTGAGAGAACCCAATTTATGGGCTAGATTTTGAAAGTGTATTTATTTTTGTTTGATGCTTTAAAAAATCCACAATGTGTGATATACACTTTAAAATTTCATATTGTTCAATTTAGGTGAATTTTGCTCCTTTAAAGGAATGCTATGAGAGATCAAATGAGATAACTGCACTTCCTGGAGTAAAATGCAAATGTAAGGTGATATTTTCATCTTCTTCTTTCTTGTATGATCCTGAAGGTCATCTTCAGTCTTCTCAACACCCACAGTGTAGAAATGCTGTTTCTTTCAATATACCAGGCCCATATATCATATTTTTCATGTACATGCAATTTTCCCTAGTGAATGTTCATACCATGTTCAGACAGAGAAGTCAGAGAAAACTAACAGCAAGAAAAATAAGATCAGATCATTCTTTTCATGTACATTTCTATTCTATGGCTCTTCTGTTATAATAATAAAAGATTTAATAAAAGGTGTTTCCTTATATTGTGTAGTAATCAACTGGACATATAACTTTAATATATTTTGTAAGTGAAAATTAAAAAAAAAAACCCTGCTAATTGATCTATAAACATAGGTCTTTGGATTTAAATGCTATTATTCTCTTATGCCTTTGAAGTAAAAAATACTTCTCATGAATCAAAGAAAGTGTCTCTAAGCTTTACATTGAGAATTTCCATTTGAAATACCCAAAGACTGAGATAACAAAGGGTCTGAGTCACAAGTAAGGAAATTCCTTCAAATTCACCTCCCCCTTTTAAAATCATGTTTAAAATTTCACAGAGTTAAAAGTTTCAAAGTTACCTCTTAAAAATATTTGGTATGAGAATCCTTTATTTGGGTCACTATCTGTAATTCATTTTTACTGCACTTATTATAGACTGTTTAGAATTCCATATTCTATTATATAAATCACTTTTGAAACTATGTTTTGTTTTAGAATTATCTTTGTTGGCAATAATAGTAAGAATTGGTCACTATATCACATTCATGCCATAAGGAAATCATTTTGAAGTGTTGATTCTTATATATCTAGGTTGTAGAATATTCATCTCCTTCTTTTTCTATCTTCTTAATGAATATAATCAACTACCAAAAATGATTAAGATGATGATTACCATTGCTTCTTACACACCAAAAATAGTAATAAGCTTAAATAAGCTAAGCTTCATAGTTCAATTTGAGAATAATTCATTTCCTTTTTTTCTCCATTAACTGTATATTCATAGACTTGATTTTATTCAGAAATCCTTTCATACCATTTGAAAAACAGTGCATTTTGAACATTTATCACAATATTCAATTTAGTGCTTCTAAGACCATAGCAAGCAAAATTCTCTGAGATTACTATGGCCAATATTTCAATTTAATGTGAGTGAAAAACTACTTAATTATTAAAATCTCATTGTTTTCAAATATCAAGAGTTATTAACAATGCCTTGCTTATGCTTAGATATACATCTTGTCCTTTTCTCGTGTTCCTAATGTTTGTTTCTTGCCCATTACCGTTGGTCTTAGAAAACAAATATATTTTACTTTTACCCAGGAGAGGTAGGCTCTTATGTAATAAATTATGCTGAAATCATTTGGTTAACCTCTATATAGTGCTTGATACATCGTCATCTACAGTGAATAATTCTTGCCCATAGTGGAAAAGCAAGTCTGTGTCCTTGAGTTTCCGTTTTGTATGCTTTTCAAAAACATCTTTGCATCATGTAAATTTTGTAATCAGATTTCTATAAAACTAGTAACATACTATGTCCATAAAGAACTGAACACATTTTAGCAGAAGAAAAGCACTGAACCATGTTTTAAATCTTTGCTTGTATACCAAATCATATGCATAATGATGATTGCTTCTTACCCAAATATGGTAACTAAACTTAAGAGCCAATTTCAGCAAAGGTATTGATTGTTTAAATTAGATGAGGCAATGAGTGTTTTAAAAATATTTTTTCATTAGAGTTTTAAATATTCCACAACCAGTAGTTATCACTAAAATGATGGATATTTTGAGGATTTACAAGCCTGCTTCATGTTAATTGAAGTGCCAATTTTTCCTGTGGGATTGTCCAAATTACCTCTTACTTTCCGTTTTTATGCTGGTGAAAAACCTGACCATAATTTTTAAATTCCAATATGGGGTTTTTAACTGCCCAAGAGCTACCTTTGAATATTTCAACATGCAAAGTGGTGTGTATTAAAATTCCTGCAGTGAATAAACAGTTATGTCTGCTCTGCCTTTCTCCCCATTATTGAAATTGGGTGAATTATTATCACAGCTTAAGAAATTACATTAAACTTGATGCCAGTTTTGCCATTTTCAAAGAGTTATTGTAAAGAAAAAAATTAAAATTGATTCAAAACACTTTGTAAATTTTAGGGTATAGTTATGGTAAAGGTGGGAATCTGCTGACTTATTAAAATCTTAAATTATCTATGTAAGCAGTAAATACACTCTATGGAATGCAGTATGGATACAATGTTCCACAAAATATACACAAGGATTGACAAAAATTCCTCTCATTTTCCTTGCTATGTAACTTACCTTTGACCATTTGCAATCTTTTAATGGCCTGATTTTTATCTGTTATCTTACAATCCTTCCATTAAGGCAAGAGACATACCCCAGAATCCTTTCATTAGCTTTGAAGAATTCTTTTCTTGGAAGTAAGAACTTATTATCTTAAAAATATTTTGAATCAAATTTTCTTTTACTTTTAGTAACATATATGCACTAGACATTTTAAATTAAAGGTCTGTGGTGTTTTTGATTTTATTGTATACTAAGTTCATTAAAGATAAAATAATAATAAATAAAAATAATTTACAGGGAAATTATTTATTTGAAATGTGAAACATTAAGGACTAATCAGACAAAAACTTCTGTGGAAATATTACCAATCTGATTTTATTAGCATTAAACATAGAACAATTATTGGTGAATTTCTAGGTCTTCATTATTCATTCTTTTATTTACATGACATGATAAAGCAGCAGTGTGGTTTTTCTTGGGGGGGGGAGAGGTTTATGGAAGATTGAAATTAAAATAATACTATTAATAAACAATCTGATAAACTTGTCAGTTCACTGAATTACTATCTCAAATAAAGTCATCAGTTGCTCGTGCTCATCTCAGCAGTTCTTTTTATCAAGTATAAGATTTTTCTAGAATACATTTTTAGAATATTACAAGAGTTCACTTTCTCTCATTTTCTCATTGAAATCTATGCATAGGCAAAGAAAAGCAAGTTAAAAGTGTTTTCCTTGGGGCGCCTGGGTGGCTCAGTCTTTGGGTGTCTGCCTTCTGCTCAGGTCATGGTCCCTGAGTCCGGGTTAGAGTCCCGCATCAGGCTTCCTGCTCAGTGGGAGACCTGTTTCTCCCTCTCTCACTCCCTCTGCTCGTGCTCCCTCTCTCGCTGTGTTTCTCTCTATCAAATAAATAAAATCTTTTAAAAAAAGTTTTCCTTGAATGTTCATAAACATTCCCTTGTATCTGTAATTAGGATTCTAATTTTATTGAATTAATAACCCAGGATCAAAAATCTACATCTTTATATAAACATTTTCCTACCCTTTGATTAATTCAGGATATTGTAGCTTTTTTAAGTCAATATGAGCATTTATATTAATGATTTAATAAAAATATCTTGTGATATGTATATGGGACCATTCAGATGGAAGTGTAATAAATAAATGGGTATGAGCAAATATTTAATGACTCTATTGTTGTATTGTATGTAGACATTTTTCTATGAGATCTAAGTTTCCAAATTTTGGGGTTTATCTTAGGTTCCTTCATGCTCATATATTTTGTAAAGTGTATTCACAAATTTTACCGGGCTCTGATCAAATTTTGCTACCTTGTAAATTTGTTTCCCTTTAGTTTTAGAAGCAACTGATACTTGTCAACTGTCTTGTCTCCTTGAGGTTGAATTTAGGCACTGAAAATTAGTTATTTAAAACAAATATCTCCTTTATCTTTTATATTCTGAGGTAATTGTGATCTCCATGTTCTATATGTGATATTGTCATTTACAAAATGTTCAGTCACAGGAGTGAAACTAAGATTCAAATCCCTATTTGTCTACCTTAAGAGCCTTTTCCTCTATATCAAGTTCTGCTGGATTTATATTCTCTAGCTGATGTTCTTTAGTTAAAACTTCTGATAATAAAAACTTAACTTCTTAAGAAGAGTCACAAAACTTATTCCTAATTAAGAAAACAAGCACATTGACATTTACTGCTTTTATTTTAAATCATAGATAGCATATCTATAACGCTTTAATTCTTAACATGTTTCATTTTGGATATCGTTTATTCCAGAGAATTAATTTCAATTTATACTAGGATAGACAAACTATACTTTTTGCTTAGGACAGCACAGATTCTGCTTTAGAGTAGACTAAAGATTGGGAGATCTAATAAAATGATTTATCTGACTTTCCAATTGGAGAACAAGGTGCAGGAAATAGTTGTTTTGAGATTGAAATAATTGTAATTTTCCTACTAGGACATGCTATTGATTAATAATTATTAATTTAGAGAAAAGAATAAATATCCATTTACAGAATGGCCACACTAAACCTAAAGTTTTTGCTATAGCTCTAAAGTGTAAGGCAAATAGACTGTTTTATAAGGAGCATTTTCAGTGAGTATATACTTTTGCTTTTCCTGAAGACCTATGAAAATGAACATAAATATATTTTTAACAGTGAATATACAAAGGTTGCTTCCTAAGTGGAGAACAGCATCATCATTCAATTAGAAAAAGTTAAGAAATATATTTTTATTCTTTTAATATTAATTTTTATTTTTAATTATAATTTTTAGAAATTAAAAAAACTTGGTATAAAGAATATATAAACAAAATAATCCGTTTAAAACAATTCAGTCACTTCTAGGACTTGAAATTTTAAGTGTCATACTTATTCTATAAAGAAATATGGATATGTTAAATGTGATGTTAAATTGTCGATGACAGAGTTAATTTGATTCCCACAACTATTTTGATAATCAAATAAATAAGGAAAGATGAAATATATAAAGAATGAATTTGACCATTAAGGATGCTAGAAAAAAATTATGAACTATTAATGATCAGTTTTCACCAGCTATGGAGATTGCCATGTATTTTTAACATTCTTATCTCTCAGAAAGAGAAAGGACAACAAATAATACACCAAGAATTATTATTCTAAGATTAAAAAAAATTTTTAGATATTACTCATATTTTAAAACTAGTCTTTCATAAAATGTCATTTCTGGACTTTTTTATAACACTTCATTTATAAGAACATATTAATATTTTATATAATCATCTTTATAATTTAGTACACAAGAATTGAATAAATTAAAAAATGACAAAATCTTTCTTATAAATGAATACTTGAAAATATAGATTCCTGACAGAATTGTCAAGAAACTGGTGCCTCATGTATCTGGAAAGAAACTGAGTTATAACTTCCAAGTGAAGTCATTTATTTTTCCAATTATTTGCTACCTATTCAATATTAATATGGATTAATATTAATTAGTTAATATTCTTTTGGCTTTAAAATGTGTACTTCCTAAATAAATTACAACACTTTCTGAATATATATATTATTAAATTACTTTCCTCTCCACAGGTTTAAAAGATAAACTATCTGTCTAAATATTATTAATTTTTTCATCATTTGATTCTTCTATATCATGTGCATTCTTTGATAGTTTGAAATAACTTATGTTTCTTAGTTGGAAAAATACACTAAGGGAAAAAAACTTTAAAAAAAACTTCTAAGAATAAAGTTGACTAACAAAAGTACTTAGAAATAGCGTTGAAACTCTGTAGTAAATTGCATCATGTGAGCACTCAAAATGAAATAATATAAATTTTCTCTAGGAGCACAAAAGTAATCATGCATTAGACAGATGAAGAAATACACATTTATTCCAAATAATTCCATACATCCCTACGATGTTATTCTAATTGGCTTGTGTTATGTTTTAGTTCTCATAAAGCTTACAGCTTTATTTCTCCAATTTTAAGGTATCTCAAAGAGGCAACATATACTCTGACAACCCTATGGGTACAATTTAAATGGAAATACACTTACTATTTTGCTTTATGTGAAAGCTATGGTTCTGAAAGTTTCAGACTATTGAAACTTTTGGAAACAAAAACACAGCTTGTGTTAAAGTTACTATTTTTTAATTTAAATTTAAAAAGCCATATTAGTTTTTGATGTAGTGTTCAATGATTTTCAATACATTTTCTTTATAATTTTAATTTATAAATTTGAAATCTATATTCTCAGTAAAATGCTATAAATCCTCAATTTATTAATTTTATCTTCGTGGTTTGAGACTCAGCAGTTTATGTTATTCCATTTTCTAAGATATAGGGATGAAATTGATATCTATACCTAAAATATTGAGAATAAAATATATAAGTATGTTATGTGTGTAAAAGAAGAGAATATAAACAACAGTTATTATAATCTCAGTATGTTGGGCAATCATTTTGAAAACACTTGTCCCAATAATACTTGGGAGAAAAATTCTTGTCTCCATTTTATTTAATTTTAGAAATTCAACCTTTTAAATATATTTAAGGGTTAATGGGAGTAGAGTTTGTGCTAATAAGGAAAATAGCATAACTAATATTATGTTTTAACTATAACTTTGTCCTAAACATTTAAAATGATGCAAAAATGCAAGATACTAAGACAAGTGATGGCATTCTTATTATTAGCGAAAATAATGTACTCTCAGTTCAAAATCAGAATCAGTAATATATAAAGCATATGATCACAATGGTTATAACTTACTATTCACAAAAATAGGAATTTTGTATCTGCACTTTTTATTATCCATTTTGTGCTTTTTAAATACTGTGCTTAAGATTTAAAAAAAATGGTGTAGGTCTCTCCTCTCCATGATTTCCTCATGTCAGGATAAAAAGTGATGCAGGTATGAATGAAGAAATAATCAGAAAGTGTGTGAAAATCTGTGAATATTTGATAGAATGAAGATACCTGGGAAGTACTACCAATATAATTTAATAACGTTTTTTTCCAGTATCTTAAATTCCACAGGCCACTTCATTGGTAATTTCGTGTTTATCTTTACGTTTCACTATTGTAATGATTTAAAAACAATACTCAAGATATAACAAACCCACAAAATATGAAAATGCGTAACAGAGATAACCTCACAGTGTCATGAACCTCTGTATGCCTAAGCAATGTTAAGGTCTCAGAATGAGGTATCCTTGGTTGGTTCTGGTCTCTTGATTTGATTATTCTACCACTCTTCAAAAGATTGATTCTCCAGTGCTTTGCTTTCTTACCCCCCACCCCTTTTTTGTCTGAGGTAGGTATTTAGAATACTTCATTCACAGTGAAAAAATCCACAAGAAAACTAATGCCTAACAGATTCAATGTTAGCATACTGATGGTAACTGGATCCATCAGTATCTAATTTTCTTTCCAGAAAGTTAAAAAAAAGAAGCTCCCCATTATTATCCTCTATACAACCTTCAAATATCCTTAATAGCTATAGAAAACTATTCTAAATAATAAAAGTTTATGTATAAACTAAAAACAAATTGGGAGGTCAATGAAAGAAATGTGACTTTTTAAAAGCTATTTAATTAAATTATCTTAAATAAAGTAGTTCCTAAATAGGATAGATTACAAGAAAAAAATTTTTAAAGTCCTAAAAAAGTTTAAAAATTTCACTCAATTTTTATGTTCAAAAATAACTACATCGGTGATTATTTAAAGCTTTGAAATTATAAGCAGTTAAGACAATGAATAATGGTTATATTTAGCTATCTGCTAGAATATGTAAAGTGTTTCATGAGTTTGAATATAAAAAATGAATTTTATAAAGTTTTCTAATTTATATTAAGCCTTTGTAGTGTATATATAAGTAATATTTTCTAAAATTCATGAAGTCAAACTTCAGAGGAAGTTCAGCCTCAAGGGTTTTCTCTCTATTGGCAAAGCAATAGGGAAATCTCATCGAAAATAGCTAATCGAGAATTGGGCCTTCCAAATAATTTTTTATAAAACAAGTAGCTTGAATGAAAGTAGTTCTGATAATTGCTTCTATCCTCTGCCTATGTATAAACATTCCCCCTCCTTCAAGAAAAGAAACCCGACATATAATCTTGACATAAGATAGAAATGTTAAAAACTTCTAAGAGTTGTGTCACTTAAGTGGTGAATTTATTGATACTTTTTATTGAGGACATGAAACCCACAAAATACATCCTGTACAAAACTGACCAGGGAGTGTTTTTACTTTTTATTCTAAGATATTTTGGAAAATATGATGGTTAGACTTTGATTTATTGGACTCAAAATAATTTGTTTGGTTTCCTTTTTATTTTTTAAAATGAGATAGGTTAATTTGTACCAGGCTAATTAAAATTAATGGTTTATTTTACAATAAATTATTTCAGCATGGATTGGTCACACTACAAATATATGGGTTTCCTGTAATCAGAACCTTTTTCAGCATTTATATTGTAAAATAGGCAATGTAAAATATATAAATAAGATAAAATGATAAAATACATCCAAGATGTTTTGGTAAATATATTGAAATATTGTTAATACATTACTTCATCTAGTAAAGACTTGGTATGTATTAATATTTTAAAAAATGACACAACGTTAAAAGTGTGGAAATGTTGAGAAGTCACTTTGAAATTTAGTTTACAATAATTTCTTACAAGAAAAAGGATATAATTACCCCATCGTAAATATTGACAGAAACACTATTTTTGTTATTGATCTAAAGCTATAAAATTGGATAAGCCAATGAATGACAATCTTCAGGAAATGCCTTATGTTTTCATAAATTTCATAAGTTTCCCCAACATTTTATTACTAATAAAATTAATTTGGTAAAGTCAGAGACTTCATTATAATTTGAATTCTCTCTGTAGTTTAAGCAGAACTGGAATACTCAGTTGAGTCCTTTATCAAAAGCTTAGCATTTCTGCTCAAGGAGAATACCAATTAAAAAAACCACATAAATATATATATATAGGTAGATCTAGTATATTTATCACATATAAGACAGTCTTTTAAAAATGGGGACTCTATATGATTTAAAACAGAAAGAGATTATATTTTACCCTAAAACATTTTCAACATTAATTATTATAAGGTCACAAATCAAGGGAAATATATGTAATTTGTATAACAATTTTAATCATAATATATAAATCACGTTAAAGATTGAGGCACTGAAGTTCAGAAGAGTTCAAATTCTTCATTGCTATATGGAAAGAAGTCAATTACCTATATTAAATAATCTTTTATTATCAACCTTTTGAACATGTGATTTCACTTATTTTTTGCTGTTTTCTTTGATAGTGATTTAAAGGTGATACAAATTGGCCTTTTAATTTTTGGAAGTGGCCAAACTGACGTGATTGGGGAGGGGCTGAGAAGTGTTTTTTGTAAAAATTCTTTAATCATTTCATAGAGATAAACATATTTGAATGCTAAATACCTGACCTTTTCAAATAAATGCAGACCTACCTTGATTTTCACAATAAATCTCTATTAATTTCCATGAGACAATGTTTTCACAAATGTAAGGCAAACAGATGTTAAATTACTTAAGAGAACTCATAATTTAAATAATTAAAACTAATTTGTGTTTAAAGCTATTTGCAGATTTATTAGAGAAACAAATACAAATATGCATTTCTACAGAACTGTTTTTTTTTTTTTCCAAAATGAGCTTAAAACTTGTTCCACAGTTTTTACTTGCTTATATATCTACGGTAACCCAAGTATTGGCTTCTGTACCACTTGTAATGAGACAATTGCCCTTCCATTGCAATTATAAAAAACTATTTAAAAAAAAATTCGGCACATACACGTTAAATATTTTTCCTTAAAAAAATAATCTAATCAAAATATTGAATACTTTAGATTTAAACAATATTTTATTTACAAATCTGATTTGATTACTTTATTAATTACACAAGGTAATGCTTCAATTTTCAAGAACAGTTTTTTTTTTTAATATATAGACCAGTGGAATGACATCCTATCTAGTAATATGGTACTACACTTCATTTTTTTTCAAAATTAACATGACAAGTTTTCTAATACTTTCATTTTTTTGGAAAAAAACGTTATTTTATTGGGGCACATATCTGATGAAACAAAAAATAACATGCAGAATTCCAAAAATAATCTGTTAAAGTAATATGATACTTACCCTTTATGTAATAAGACATCTATGAACAACAGTGCATAACAATATTATGTATTCATGTTTATGAGAAACCAAGCAGGAGGCAAAATGAGTTCATTCTGCTTTCTAATCATGTGCAATTTCATATGGCTGTTTGCATCATTTAAATAAAGTGTGTACATTAAATTTCTAAGACTGCATTGCACCCAAAATTATTATGGATAGCCATGCTTGCCCTGTATTTAATGAGTGATGAATTAATTTCTCCTACTAACAGAGCAACTGGTCTCAAATCGTGTTTGTGATGTAAAGAGAATTAAATTATATTTTCATCTCTTTTCAATTTCTGCCTTGGAAAGCAAGAAGTCCCTTCTTGGAGAAGACTTACAGTAAGTAAAATTTACTTAAGGACTCAGTGAGGAATCAGCACATGAATCAAAAATGCAATATAAGAATGGATTAAAAAAATGTGATTATCAGTACCTTTGTTGAAATCTATTACCACCATTAAAATTTCCAAGGAAAGATAGGGCCTATAACATAGGGGTTCCATTCATTGTTAAATTACTAAAATCTACCAATTTAATGCTTTCATACTGTTTATTTTTTTCCAATAGAAAAATAAATCTCATACATTAGAAGTGGTACACAAAAAACTGGGATAAAATTTATCAGATTCTTGATAGCACCATTTACACATTCTTAAAGTAAACATTAATATGCACTTTCTTAGAAAGCGATATAAATATATAATACAGGACTTGCTAACCTCTGTTAACCATCTGAATACGATGGAATAATCTATCTCTACTGTGCAGGTAGGCTGTGCATGGTGGTGTGGCAATATAATTTTAAAAGTTTGTTACAGATGTGATGGGAAGCTGGAAGGAGTCGAATAAGCAGAAAAAAGAGCTTAGATCTATTGTAAGCAATGAGTCGAAATGAGCCGTTACAGGTTAGAATTTATCTTTGTTTCTGATCATTCAATGAGAAAAATGACTTCCACAGAAATAGATACATTTAACTGTTTCAGGAGTGGGGTGGGTGAGGTGAAGTAGGATTGAAAGTCCTACAGGTAATAGCAATAACTGGAAGTGCAGACGAAATTGGTCTTCAGTGCAAAGAGGAAGGCAGCCGTTTAAAAAGTCTAGGTGCAATGTTGTGGTGCTGAAAGAAAAGCTCCCAGTGATAAAGGAAAAAAAAAACTGCAATGCAACTTCAAGCAGTAATTTTGTGGTGCTGAAAGGACAGCTCCCAGTGTTGAGGAAAAGATCTTGGATCTAGAATGAGGTGTCCAATCTGTATGATAAACAGCACACTGTGTCTCAGAGCGCCCATTCAATCTCAGTAAGTAAATGAAATATTGATTGAAAGTGACCCTGAAACAGAATGCATTAAAAAGACATAGAAAGCTGCAGAACTGAGGTAATTCGTATTCAGCATGTTCACCAGCCTCCCTATAGCAAAACAAGTCTATAAATAGTTGCATTTCATAAGATGTTTGGCCCTTGTATCATCAGTTTTCTCCATTTTGGATCAGTATAGCTGAACAGCCATTGTTACATGCCTACCTGTGGCAGTTTGAAGCCATACTAATTTTCTTCCAGTAAATTAAAGCATCACATCACAAATCAATTCTACATGGTCTATAAATTTCAGAGAATAAGATTTTAGACAGCATGAAGCTGATTTACACATAATGCACACAAACCCTTATCTGTTACCATAAATTAAAATGTAAGTATCTTCAATTTAGCTTTCAGATTTAACTAACATATAACCATGCCAACTAGCAAAAGTTTAAAATTCCCATTTACAATTAAAATTGAACTGAGTGCATTTTCAGCAATACTAGCTAATAAAATACACATAATTGTTTAAATGGTTTGGCTTCAAAGTAACATTAAATTCCAGATGAAATGCATGGGCTCCACAGTGGACTACTGGAATTTTGAAATAAAAGGTTGAAGATTTGCTAAGACTGAACAAAACATTTTAAAGACCCAACATTTGAAATGCTTCTAATACACATCCTAGATCACTTCCTTTCTCTTTTTCAACTAAATGGGGCCCCAATCTTTGCCTTTGTTCACTGCTGACTCTGAGACAGCATGGTGAAAGAAATTTACATAGATATTATTTACTGTTAATGTATTATAAATGATCTGAGACTTGTGACATGCAAGGAAAAAATGAGACGGGAGACAAGTGATGCTACATGATGAACTAAGCACATTTATAATGATAAAATGAGTAAATATAATAGCGGCAATGCTAACCACTGATTCCACGAGATACACTATTTGTCAAAACTTACACAGCTACAGAGTATCGACGATAAATAGTCATTACCAATTAACACAGTTTACTACAGCTTTTCTCTTTCATTTAAACAAGCATATCATTCCCTTTTAAAATCATTCTCTAAATAAATATTTAGAGATAGAGAACTCTAAATGAAATAACAGTCCAATGTTAAAAACTAAAAAAAAAAAATGAATCTACTCTTACAGTTTGACAGAAATGAATTATTAATAGTGGAAGGGGAAGGGATCAGGAAATAATTTCAAGTTCTCAATGTCCAAAAGTAAATTGCACAGTAAATCAATATGAAATGAAGAGTCCATATAGTTCAATGAACAAAAGGGAAAGTTCATGAGGACAAAGATCACAGTTCAGAGAGAGGCTGGACGAAATTCAGACATGGAGCATCACACTCATTGTTCTTTAATTGGTTGCACAGAAAGGAGCAGCTGGGATGCCATTTAGCTTGCTAGGATGGACGTAATCAATGGGTTGAAGTTGAGATGGAAGTAATTCTCTTTTGTAATTCAGTTGCTCAGCCAGATGATCCAGAGGTAGCCAGCATTTTATTTTTGTCCATTGAATTTAAGACTGCATGCACAGCATGAGGAGGTGCTTGGGGATGGATGCCCCTATGAGTGGCCTTGAGTGGGCAAACTCAGAGGTTAACAGATGGTGTGTCAAATGGCCTGGACAGTTGGCACTCAGGAGAGGTACAGAAGAGGGTGACAGTTGTTGGGTCTTGGGAACAAAGGCTTACTTTGAAATGACCTGTCAAAAAGCCTGACAAAGGTAGATCGCACTACCTCTCAAGATAAACTGCCTCTTCTAAATAAGCATGCAGGAAATACTGTCTGGTTGGTGACATAAAAATGCTCCACAAAACATGCAAATTACCGAGTATTAGAAACTGCATTGGCTGCTAGCGCCATGCTGCAAAGACTCCATCATGGGAGCAAACAGCTAAATCACAGATAGCTTCACAGTAAAATCTACATTCACAATACTAATAGGTTTCTAGTGTTAAACAAATTATACACAATTATAAGCTCTTAAAATGCAACATACTTATCAAGCAGTTGCAGATAATGAAACATTATCAGCTATCAATAATTTGTTGGCACTTTCACTTTTGTTTATAAAATTTCCAATACACTGTACCACAGTTATGTGTCTAAACAGTGAGGATGTTAATGGAGTAATGACTGTTCTACTGGCCAGGCGATGGGATCAGTAGTGAATTCAGTGCTTAAAAACAAATGTACAAACCTCTGAAGAGGTGGGACTCCATGTGAGAACTTTTGTTGAACTTACAAATGATGAAGAATGGGCCATGGCCAGCATGCAGCATTATTTCCATTGTCTAGTTCAGATGGAGAACAGGTGCTTTTATTGATCTGTAAACTTACCAATATAATTTTCCACAGTTTTAACCTTTTAAGTATTTTACAGTGCTTTTATGCAACTATATTGCTTTTTGATCATTTTAAATTTAAAACTTATTTTCAAAATATTGTTTCCTACTTCACTGTGCCCTAAGCAGGAAGTAAGACTTACATGACAGTGCTTTGGCCTCACTCCATTTTAGGTCACGGACCCCACCATACTCAACCTAACAGTAGTTAATTTAGTGTTATCTAGAACTAATACTGAAAACTATACGCATATCCCTGTCTACATTCAATCATTAAACTACAATAATGCTGGTAAAATGGCAGGCTTAAATCTTACACTAGAAACACCTCTGACAAATATACACAAGCAAAGTATAGAGAACAAAACAGATCAAGAAAAATTCTTTCTATGAAACATCTGGTAAAACACATATTATTTACATATACACATTGTCAACATAGTCGCATTCATTTGCATAATTATATATTAATAACAGAAAAACTTCACTTCTGCAAAGTACAGTACATCCTTCTTGAAAATGGGGTAAAGGAGGGGTTAAAACAATCTGATGTATAATTGGGGTGTTCAACCCACTTTCTGAGGATTGGCAGCCCGCACTCCTTGCTCATATGTGATCCTTTGTGTAATTAAATACTGAGCAGCCTGTGTTGCAGCTGGTGTTCCAGTAATGGTTACCTTCCGATTCCTTGTGCCAGGTACGAATTCTCCTTTTTTGGAGATCTGTATCCTTGCACCAGTCAACTCCTGGTATTCCACTAATGTTTTCCCTCCTTTGCCAAGTATTGCACCAACTAAGTTTTCTGGCACTGCTATTTCAACTACATCCTTTGATCCATCTGTGGATTTTTCTGTTCCTAGAATGGCACTGGCAGCTAGGGGAGAAGCAGCTCCAAAATATCCATTGGTTGCAGCAGTAGCAGCAGCCAGGCTACCTAATGCAAATGTCCCCGCCGTACCACCAGCTGTGCTGCCACTGGCTGAGGCTTCACTGGCATAGGTGGCCAACAAATTGGCTGCTGCTGCTGCTGGGTTGGCACTGGCAGCTGCTGCAGCCAAGGCCCCTGTTGCTGCCGCTTGACTGAGACCTAAACCTAATGTGTTGAGATTATATCCGTAGCTGGCTAAAGTATTAAGTGCAGAGGTGATGGCCACCAGGTCGTTGCCTGTGAAGCCGGATAAGACTGCTGGGAAGGCTGCAACGCCAGCAAGGTTAGCGTGTCCTAAGAGCCCTGCGGCTGCGGCAGCAGTTGGTAACACTTCAGCAGTGTTTGCATAAGGAGATCCGGTTGGATTGGAATTTGCCACTGGACCTGTAACATTGGCATAGCTGATATTGAGACAGCTGCCACTCTGTGGATCCTCTTGTATCTTCTGGATGATAAGTTCAACAGCTTTTCGGTTTTGTTCAGGTTCTCCACTCACAGTGACAACCCTCTCTTGCAAGTTGATCCCATCAGGTTTCTGGGAAAGCTGCACCCAAGCCCCTGACTGCTCCATTATAGCCTTCACAGTAGCACCTCCCTTCCCTATTATCAGACCTGCTGTGCTGTTGGGAACTATAATCTTTACCTGTAATTAAAAAAAATACGTATAAATAATACTTCTGTTTTGCGCATACACATTATATTACTTTGCTATCCTAGAAAAAGTAAAATAATAAATTGAAAATTAGTTTAAACATAATTTATGAAAGATAGAAATAGCACAACTTCTAAAGTGACTTTTATCGCATTTTAATACAATTATCTTGTAAAATAAAAATTTCCAAAAGCAAAAGCAACATTCAACTTAAAATTATTAAAGTTTTTCCTGGAGTCCTTGTGCATTGCAGTAGAAGTTTTAAGAAATTAGTATGTCCTAAAAAAAAAAGGTAGCATAACTATACACCAATGGTAACATTTTTACATAGCTCCAAAATAAAAATACTTTTGATATTCTTCACCTATTGTAGCTTTAGGAATACCTTTGGTCAAAAACATATAAAAACAAAGAGTGCAAGATTATGATGCAAAGTTAGTGGAGATAAACGTAGTAAAGTTCTGGCTTGAGTCCCTTCAGAAAATTAATTTCATGTTCCTTATCACCTAGCAGATTTTGTGTTATTCAAAGCTTACTTGTTTCATAACTAATATTTTCAGAGAGCAACAAAATTATTACTAGTGGTGTTTTGATTTTTCGATTAAACTGACACATAACCTATAACTGTATCAAAAGGACAGATATTTCTAACTAATTACTATAAAAAATTTCAATCACTTTAGGAAGGTGAAGAATGATAATTTGAGTATGATATTGCCTAGATGTTCTACTAAAATTTGTAAAATGACTATTTAATTAGATAGATAATTCTCTTTTTTGGCAGTCTCAGTTAAGTTTTCAAAAATAGGGCTTACAAGCATATTATCAAAGGTTACTGAAAATTCACTGGAGTCACAGGAATAATTATGATACAACGTAACCATATGAATAGTGGCATTTTTGTTAATTTGTATTGAAACATCCCTCCACAAAACCTAGACTACTTGGATTTATTTAATTATAATCAAGTACTATTGTAAAAAAGATAAAGTCAGTCAGGTATTTTTTATAACCCCTGAAATTAAAATCTAAATACTAAAAATTCTATTTTGTTAGCACAAAGATAATGCATGGCACTGTTTTATGACTCACTGAATAGATCAAAAACTGGGAGTGTTGTGTCACTAACAAAGCACTAAAGTGACTGCTTTCCTTGTTCTAGATATTAAGATGGGTAGGCAGGCTGAAGCAACTTGTTGAAATGTGAGCAGAAATTTAGTTGAGATAATTCTATGAAATATTTCATTAGCTAGTTTTTAGCAAGCATTGCCATGCTCTCTTTAAAACAGAGATTTGGGTAAAAATATTTTAAAGAAATACAGCCATGCATTTCTGGCGATTTTGCTCTTCAAGGCAGCAAGCAGTGACAGTATAAATTCGAAATATAGATTGTGTCACCTCATAAGTATGTTTACTTGTATTAACACACATGTACACACACATACAACTTTTGTTTCCACACATAGTTTATAGGAATGGGTTTCTGTTTCATTCCAATTTGTCTATATAATAATTTCATTTTATTGTTAACACTGTAAATTTTCTAGAAATATTTTTCAGGAATGTCAAATAGATCCTTCATATTCCTCCTGATTAAGTGCATCCAGTTTTAAGTAGGATGAGAAATAATTTCTTAAAACATGTTAATTTGTTAATTTTGTTCACAGACTTTTTTGTAGAAAATTGTTTGTCTGAAATGTTGCAGTATGTTAAGGTATTATAATTAGAAAGTTAAACCATGATTACTTCTTACACTAATTATAAGATGAATTAGAATCATCCTTACATTTTATCCTGTGCACATGAGTATTGAGAAAATTTACTTTTAAAGATTTAAATATCTGAATGCTAAATATGATTATATTGTATAAATAAGTACTTCTTTTCAAAATTAGAACACTTTTTATACAGTTGAAAACATTTATATACTGGCAAGCTGTGGTTTTTAACACAATTTTTATGTTTTAACATAATTTTTATGAGGAAAAATACATTAATTAACCAAAACCTTCATAAGAGCTGTTCCTAAATTATTTTAAATTTTAATGTCGCTATTGTTTTGCCCAATGTACTGATTACCTGCATGATTATAACCCCAGAAGAAAGGAGTACATGAAAGGTCAACTATCAGAACTGTCCTATAGATTGTCAATAAAAAGCAATGAAATATATAAACTTATAACATCCATTCTAAAATCACTAAGCTTCTATGAGATGTATGAAGTCGACATTAATTTATACTATCCTGCACATCAGTCTCATACCATATTTACTGCATCCACAGCTTTTTTGTAAAAACCCTAGTGCTAGTTCTATTCTTCTGAAAGAACTTGCTGGTGTGTGCACAGCACGGCCATTACTGCACATTAGTTTCTCCTTTCTTTTCTTGTGTTCCCCTTTCCTCATTTTTCTTTCTTTTTAATATTCAAACAGTTCTGAAACAACACATAGCTTAGAAATGGTGTTTCAACGTCTCATAATAAGCATCTTCCAAAAAAATCTGTCTCTTAGGAAATTGAAGAACTACGGCATGCCATCTATCTTTATAGTAAAGATGTCCTTCTAATTCGAATTACCATCAACTACACACACATACAAAAGATATCTTCATGTAATAAGTACTATTCCCTGGATTTTACTTTTCAGTATTTCAAATAATCTTACATAAATTACTGTCAGTCACTATTGCTATTTTATAAAATACTGATGCGGTTCCCAATTTTTGTTGGTAGAATTTACATTTGTCCACATATAACTACAAAAAACTGGGTTATGATTTAAAAGAAAACATTAATGACTGCATATTAAGATCTACAACAGCACTTCTTAACTTCAGATAGTAATAATTTTTCATAAGGTTACTGATCTCAGATATTAAATTAAAAAATTAAAGAAAATATAAAGTTTTTAAATTACCAATTTTAAATAATGTAAATACTTAATAGCCTAACCAAGGGATCATGTCACCTTTTATTTTTGACCCAAGGAAATGAAAAACCTCTCAGATTAACATACTTTTCCTTGAAGACTTAAAAATTTATGTGTCTATTTGCACACTTGAAATCTAATATGGACACAAAACAGGAAACAAACTCTCTGAAAAGAAGAAGTTGAGACAAAAAGAAAAACTGATGCATACACATAGTATCTTAGAAAAAGTAGTGCTCTATCTCCATCTTATGTGTCAGGTCAGAGCCAAGAACTGAAGCACCAGAGTGTGGAAGCCTGGAGATAGTGGGCTATACTGGGTGGGGTAGAGGAGAGAAAGGAAGGGTGGAAAATTATGTAAGATGGCTACTTGTTTACCTCTTAGACATAGGAATACAGCATTTACTAAAGAAAAAGTCTGTGCACTGATAGTGTTTGCTTCCCTAATGACATGATAGCAAATTTTAATTATACATATAGATTCATTTTCATTGGTGAAGTCTGTTCACATACTTACTCACATAAGTATATGTATACTTATTTCTAAAGAACTGAAAGGAATTAAAAAACCTGGATCCTAAACAGCATATAAATTATTTGGTGTAACACACACTAACTAAATCAGAGATGCTATTGGCAGCTACAAATCAGTTTTCAGAACTATGCTCAATAGTTGCTACCATCAATTCAATCATTTATGGAATGCTTACAGAGTGGTCCAGGCCCTGTGTTGGGAGTTAGAAATAAAGGATATATATGACACTGCTCCTGCCTATGAGGAACTTTTTAGATTAGTTGTAGAAGAAGATGTGTAGATGTAACAGTGCAATGAAGTCTTAAAAGTGCTGTTTTATAAGTAGATGAAGAGTACAAAGTAGACACAAAGCCTAACTGAAAGGAGAAAGGGTAAGTAAGAAAATCTTCGACAGACAATGATTATTATGTGTCTAAATGTCTCTCACATCTTTGTTCTATAAGTATCCTGTTCTTTATTTATCAGATATTCCTATAAGGTTGACCTGTTACATTTATGTTGGAGAGTTTCCATTCACACCTAAACCCATTTTAATAGTGATCATGTGCTTAAGTATTGTTTTTAAAGAAAAAAATGTTTACTTAGATTTTCCCTATTCCTAGATTTATAATTATGTACTACCAAATAAAAATGAGATAAGATTAACAATATAATTATCCTAATTTTATTATCAACTACTTCTCAGAAAAAAGTAATAAAATGACTATTTCTCTATGTGCAGCCAAAGAAGAACCTCTGTGGGAATCCTATGAAAAGTATTAAAAATACCAAATAGGTGGGTTTTAATGTTGATGTTTTTGATAAAAAATAAACATTAAGGCCTCTGCCTTCAGCTCAGGTCATGATCTCAGGGTCCTGGGATCAAGTCCCACATGGGGCTCTCTGCTCAGCAGGGAGCCTGTTTCCCCCTCTTCCTCTGCCTACCTCTTTGCCTGTTTGTGATCTCTCTCTCTCTGTCAAATAAATAAATAAAACTTTAAAAAAGAATAAACATTAAGCAAAACAAATTTACCCCTTTGCCAAATAAGAACTATAACTCATTATGGTCTTATAAAGCAATGAAAGTGTCTGTAATCATAATTACTCACCATTGTGGCACGAAATTATTTAATTATTTCACAGAACCATACTTTCATATAAATTCAAAACAAGTTCCATCATAACTTAAGATATCTTAATTAATAGTATAGATTATTTAAGGATTACCGTATGATATACCACATATGCTGGACTTATAAAGCAATGCCTATCAATAGTGGATACCTTTCATTTATTCTTTCATTCATTCAGTCATGCTGATCTTCCTTCTTCTGGCAACAGACCCTAATTGTCCTTCGGGAAACACCCTTTCTCACTCAGTACACGTGCTTCAGGTAAGGCTGACAACCAGTGCTCTAGGAGTGGAAACATGACAGAGCCTGATACATCACAATTTGCACACCTCTGGCAGTTACTGATTTGAGAGTGAGGATGTGGCCCAGAATAGTCCAATGAGTTAACCTGAGAATTTGGTAAAAACCATTGGGACAGAGATACCTGTGTTTCTAATCTAGTAGAGCACAAGCCTGACATTAATAGTGACTATCTTGCCACCCTATGGAAAGAACCTGATTGAAAATAAAGTTAACCTAGATAAAAGGAGTCTACAGAAATGGAAGAAATTCAGATGCATTTTGGGATCTGAATCTAACCATGTCTAAAGCTAGCACAGATCAATATAGTTCCCATTTTAAGCCACTTTGCATTGGATTTCTATAATTTATAACTAGGCAAGTAGTATATTAGAAAAAGTTTTAGGTTTTTATTATATCATATATTATTTTTCTATCCAAAAGAAATACTGACATTTTGTTTTATCTCTTGCTGCTCTAAAAGTCAAAACATCACAGCCCTAGTAAAGAAATACAAGTGGATTACTTCATTTACCTTTTATCAATATATACCCAACATGATCTAACGGAATAAATGTCTATCATTTTCCCAATACCCCAAACACCCCTTAGGCTACTGAGGCACCATTTTGTAGTGTCCCAAGAAGAGACATATGTCATTTTGGGGATCTATATTGAACTGTGGGCCAAAGTAAATTGAAAACCTCATATCTTTTCTTTTGATGATAGATTTTATACACACAAATCTGTTTTCCTGCAAAGTACTGACTTGACAAAATATGTCCAGGACTGCTATATGAATAGAAGTATCCAAATAGAACAAAAAAGCAACTCTTTTCTCTACTAGTCGTTTAATCTACTCACTTTTGATAATCAAATCAAAGGCAACCTAGCTATAAGCATGCATAATATTATTGTAAAATACCATGCTGTCTTTTCTTATATATCTTCACCAGTCCTTCCCTCACCACTGCTAACACCAGGTTTCAAACCTGGGAGCCATCTGTGCCTTTTCTTGCTCCCTAGATCTCTACATCCTGTTATGTACTGTTTTATTTTTTTCTCCCTGAAATGCTTCTTGCCTAGACCCACTGCTTTATCTTATCTAAAGAAATGGTGATATAATAAAAAGAACTACAACAAGTGGTTTGAAGATACAGGATACTCTAGCTCTGCTATGTGACCTTTGTCAGATCATTTCAGTTTCATCATCTATAAAATCGGAAAACTTGGTAAGATTATGTAGAGTTTTTATTTTAGCATTATAAAAAAACCCTACTCAACACCTGTCAGTGGCAGACTCCACCATTCATGTACCCACTGAATTATCTAGAATCCTTATGTAGACATTCTAAATTCTTATATCCTATGCCTGACTTGTCTTCCCACCTTCATCTTTTAAGACTGGTATACCATGCTGAATTCAAATTTTACCTTCTAGTTCTTGGATATACTCTATATTAGTCATTTTTCCATGTCTTTGCTTTATTATTTATTCATCTGGTACAAGTGAATGAAATCTTATCTGCCTATATTCCCACACTGTTCTTTCCCTGAAAATGCATACATTTTTTTTGCCTCCTGAAATCTTGTGTGTCCTGAAAGAATAGTTCAAATGCAATATAGTTTGTAAACTCAGTTCTGGTTCCTGAAAACCAAAGCGTCAAAATATTTTCTGTATTTCTTATTTTGTTACTTATTCAGCGCTGGCTTATATTAGCATAGAACAAATATTTACCTTTGTACAGAATTTTATCTTCCTGATGGCCATTAACTTATTTTTGTATTTATTATTTACAGTTAGTTGATGTTATCAATTTGACAACTGTTTAAAAAATAAATCCAAAAATATACATTAATAAGAACTAAATAACTATTTAAAAGATTCCATCATAACCATGCAGTTGTATGGGTATGTGTATGTGTGCCCGTGTGTGTAAAAAATACATCGGGTTCTTAAAACAACATAGCTTAAAACAGGAATACCATTATCATCTCTAAAATCTAAATTCAAACTATCCTTCAGGGTGGAGCCACTGTCTTCCAATAATTTGCCAAAATGACCAACACGAAGGGAAGGAGGAGAGGTACCCACTATATGTTCTTTATAGAACATATAGTTTAGAAAACAAAAGAGTTGATCCTTTGGCCTCATACATGTGAACCTACAAGAAAGGTGACATTGTGGACATCAAGGGAATGGGCATTGTTCAAAAAGGAATGCCCCACAAATGTTACCATGGCAAGACTGGAAGAGCCTACAGTGTTACCCAGCATGCTGTTGGCACTGTTGTAAACAAATAAGGGCAAGAATTTGCCAAGAGAATTAATGTACATATTGAGTATAGTAAGCACTCAAAGAGCGGAGATAGTTCCCTCAAGCATGTAAAGAAAAATGATCAGAAAAAGAAGGAAGCCAAAGAGAAAGGTACTCGGGATCAGTGGAAGTGCCAGCTTGCCCCACCCGGAGAAGCACATTTTGTGAGAACCAGTAGAAAGGAGCCTGAGCTGCTGGATTCCATACCCTGCAAATTCATGGCAGGTTAAGTGTTATTAAATTAAAAAAAAAAACAAAAAACCCAAGACCATAAAAAAATAACTCAAAGATTATATTGCAACCATACTGAAATATACAAAAGATAAATGTATTAAATGTTTTAATCCTACCATAAAATTACTGAAACCAGTAACACAGATTTATGCTCATTAAAAAACCACTAACATTATGAATGGGTGCTGTATTTTGTCAAATGCTTTTTCTGTATCTACCGAAAATGATAAGGTTCTTATCCTTTCTTTTATTTATTAGTGTGGTGTATCACATTGATTGATTTGTGAATAATGAACCACACTTGCAACCCAGGAATAAATCCCACTTGATCATGGTGAATTTTTAAAAAAAATACATTGTTGGATTTTTTTTCTAGTATTTTGTTGAGGATTTTTGCATCTGTGTTCATCGAGAGATATTGGCCTGTAGTTCTCTTTTTTAGTGGAGTCTTATCTGGTTTTGGTATAAGGGTGATACTGGCCTTATAAAATGAATTTGGAAGTTTTCCTTCCTTTTCTATTTTATTTTTTTGAATAGTTTGAGAAGAACAGGTACTCTTGTTTAAATGTTTGGTAGAATTCACCTGTGAAGCCATCTGGCCTTGAATTTCTGTTCGTTGGGAGTTTTTTTGACTATTAATTAAATTTCTTTGCTGGTTATTGGTCTGTTCAAGTGTTCTATTTCTTCCTGTTTAAGTTTTGGTGGTTTATAATGTTGGGAAAACTGTACAACAACATGAAAAGAATGAAACTAATCTACCTTCTTACACCATACACAAAAATAAATTAAAAATTTATTTGATGACCTAAATGTGAGACATGAATCCATAAAAATCCTAAAGGAGAACACAAACAGTAACCTCTTTGACATTGGCCACAGCAACTTCTTTCTAGATATATCCCTAGAGGCAAGGGGAACAAAAGCAAAAATAAACTACTGGTACCTCATCAAAATTAGAAGCTTCTGCATAACAAAGGAAACAACAAAACTAAAAGACAACTATGGAATGGGAGAAGATATTTGCAAATGAAATATCTGACAAATGGTTAGTATCCAAAAATCTATAAAGAACTCATCAAACTCAAAACCTTAAAAGCAAATAATCCAATTATAAAATGGGCAGAAGACATGAACAATTTTAGACAATTTTCCAAAGAAGACACCCAGATGAAGAGACACATGAAAAGATGTTCAATATCATTGATCGTGAGGGAATTACAAATCAAAACTACAATGGGATATCACCTCACACCTGAGTGGCTAAAATCAACAACACAAGGAAATACAGGTGTTGGCAAGGATGTGGAGAAGGGCAACTCTCTGGTATAGAGGGTAGGAATACAAACTGGGGCACCACTGTGGAAAATAGTATGGAAAAGTTAAAAATAGAACTACCCTACAACCCAGCAATTACACTACTATGTATTTATGCAAAGAATATAAAAATACTAATTCAAAAAGATTCATGCAACCTGATGTTTATAGCAGCATTATCTACAATGGCCAAATTATGGAACCAGCCTACGTGTCCATCAACTGATAAACGGATAAAAAGATGTGGTATAGATATACAATGGGATATTACTTAGCCATCAAAGAGAATGAAATTTTGCCATTTGCAATGACGTGGATGGAGCTAGAGTGAAGCAAATAAAATCAGTCAGAGAAAGACAAATCTGATCTCACTCATGTAGAATTTAAGAAATGAAAAAGGGGGGAAAGAGAGAGAGCAGGAAAACCAATTAACAGGCTCTTAATTACAGAGAATAAACTGATGGTTACCAGAGAGGAAGTGGCTAGGTGCAGGGGGGGGGGGATGAATAAAATAGACGATGGTGATTAAGGAGTGCACATGCTATGATAAGAAAGTTGTATGGAAGTGCTGAAGCACTATATTGTCCAACTGAAACTAATATACTGTATGTTAACTAACTGAAATTTAAATAAACCTTGACACATTAAAAAAATAAATACAAGAAAAAAGATATACCTTGAAAATAGTAAAAGAAATGAGAAAAATCACTATAATAGTTAAATAATAAATATGCACTACATGCCTTTTTCTTTTTCTTTTTTTTTTTTTTTTAAGATTTTATTTATTTGACAGAGAGAAACACAGCCAGAGAGGGAATACAAGCAGGGGGAGAGAGAGAGGGAGAAGCAAGCTTCCTGCCGAGCAGGGACCCCGATGTGGGGCTCGATCCCGGGTCTCCGGGATCATGACCTGAGCCGAAGGCAGTCGCTTAACCAACTGTGCCACCCAGGCGCCCTAGATGCCTTTTTCTTAAATTTTCACTGATGTGTTAGGTTTTTCCTATGATATTTTGTAGTTTTTTACTCACTAAGGTTTTGTGGTTAGGCTTCTTAGCCATAAAAATATAGCTAAGTTGGTTGTAAAAGTCCAGAATACAAATATATTAGTGTTTACTTGATTAGATTATGAACAGGATCAATAATATGACTCAAATGATAGTTCCAACTGAGTCATAATCACAGTTTATAATTGATGCAATCACCTCCTATCCTGTGCCTTGCTTCAAGCAATTATATTTTTACCTCAGAATAATGAACTCTAAAAGTTTTGTGGAGACTGTACTTCATTTTATATCATCTTTCAAGGGCCTTACTTTACTCGCCCCTCTGGCTGCTAGATATGAGAGAGAATGACAGACAGCACACCTCTTTTTTTGTGTTTCTTTGGAAGAAGACAGAAAATGAATGATAATCCCCATGAAATTTCTAAAGGCAAAATAAAGCTTAGCTTAACTTTTTTACTTAACACATTATTTCACATTGTCCCTTGAAGCATTATTAAAAGTTTTTTTTTTCCTTTTGATGACTGCTGCATATTTTAAAGGGACATCATATCACATTCCAGAGACACATACCCTTAAGTATAAGAAAAATAGGTTTATTGGTAAGAATAAAAGAAAAGCACTTTAACCTATTTCTCTTATGTTGAGATGCTAAGTACTCCAGACATAATTATGTCAAAAAAGAAAAAAAAAGTCTAGAAATCAAATAACTGTAAAGAAAACACAGGGTTGTAAATGATAAACATTTTAGGGCATCCTATTATTTACAAATAAAAATAATTTGGAGCATTGTCATCTTAATGCTTAGTAAACTATACTTGACTAAAATAATAAAATAATAAAATAAGTCAAATTTCTGAAAGTCCAAAGTCTCTTAGAAATTATTATTACTGTTATTATTTTAAACCATCTCTTCTTAGACTAGCTCTTTCAGAGTATATTTAATAAGATAAATGTTTAGTGTTCTTAATTCTGATTAGTGAAAAAAATGTATTTGAAATATTTGGGGTTTAATATGAAAACTAATGTTTTTAATTTAACATTTTAAAGGTTGTAATGTCAATTTAAAAAGTAAAAAATAGCTATGAACATTAAAGTAGGGGCTGTGTTCATGGAAATGGATGATAAAAAGGGATGAGAGATACTGATAGAGGAAGTCAAGAACTCTATTTTGGATATTTTAAGTTTGAAATCCCCATTAGACATCTAAGTGTTGATATCGAGTAGGTGATTGGCTATGGGTCTGCAGATCAAGAAGAAATTTGAGAGTTAACATAGAGATAGTTATTTAAAACAACAGGAATGGATAAGGTAGTCCAGGGGACCATAAAAGTGAATAAACAATTCACTAAATAGTGAACAGTAAAGAACTGTGTTTGACAAGAAAATATTAAACTGCTAAAATTGAAGATATTCAAGGTAGATTAGCAAAATTAATCACTAAAAGAAGTGAACCAGGAATAGTCTATTAATCTTTCTTTTAAAAAATGTGTGGCAGTATGTATTGCCTTTTGGAAATCACATTGTAGTATACATTACTTATAAAATGAGCATAATCTTTACCTTAGTTTCTCTCCTTTTTATGACTTTTCTGGGAAATAACCCAAAACCCAGAAGATATACACACAGCAGAGCACAGGCACTACATGCAATTATAAAATAATGTGGAAAATAACACAAAAATTTAAAATACATATAAACGTGGATGTAGATTTTAGATTAAATAGTGTAAAATTATATGCAGGTAAAACTGAAAGGTAATAATAGAAATCAAATTTCAGGTAAGCTTTTCTTCCCCTTACCATATAAACTGTCTTATTTTAACATTTTAAAAGCAGTGTAACAAAAGGAAATAAAAAAATTACTCCCAAATCAGGCTGCTGAATAAATAAATCCTGCAAAAGCAGAATCAATAATTTGTTTATGAAAGTTTTAGTTTATTTCCAGTATTTACTACATAATTATTTATTTACTGTTCCAGATGTTGTCAATTTTGTAAAAGTAAATAAAGAGGATAAGATTTCACTTTATGAAGCTTTTAGTCAGGTGGTATCATAAAGACTACTAAATATTTAAATTTATATTATAATGTCAGTTGAGAAATGACAGGGGATTTAGAATATACTTTTAAATTTTAAAATAAGGAAATTTAAAATCATAGTTTTAAATAAGAATCATGTAATTAAAATAAATGCCTGTTTATGAAAAACACAAAGGTAATTTTGGAATTTAAAGCTTTTTAATATTCTGAGTTTATTCATGGATTGATTTGACACCCTATGATATAACCAAACTAATTAGATATTTTTAGAAGTAAATGTCTATACTATGTTTGAAAAACCATCTCTATTTAAACTTATGTAACTAGATAATTAATTAAAAGGAAATCTTTCACAATTTGGGTTTTAAATTTTATTTTTAGAAATTTTTGATTATGCCATTTTTTACCATTAAATTAAATATGATTATTTAGTTGAAAAGATTTATGTGCAATACTTTTACAAATTTTAGATATTATGAAGTCAAATATAGGTACTTGTAGGTATTTTAGATTTACTAATCATGCTAATACATTTCTTATATTTAATTTACAATTTTTCTGAAGCCAATACTTACTTAAAAAAATACATGTTTGCATTTCAGTATCTTACTAGTAATTTTTTACTAGTAATTTACTATCACACATGACTACGATTAAGAAAATGAAAATTTCATAAATTATTCTTTTTTAATTAACACTTGGGATAAACAAATATTAGCTAAATAAAAGGCTACAGAAGCCTGTCTGTAATTTAACAAACTATATTATTAGTCACAAAGCTAAGCTTTTTCCCCTATATATGGACTGAAGTAGTTCATTTCTACTATTTAATAAATCATAAATAAAAATACATTAATTTTATAGCTTCTATTATTCGGCTAGAAACAATTTGCAGTTAGTTAGTGAAATAGAACATTTCCTTTCCCAAATATATTTTTAAAGAATGACATAAACAATTGTATCATCTAACTGTAGAAAAAACATCTAAACAAATGCTTAATAAAATGAATTATAAAGGTATTAGTTTCAGAAGAAAAGATGTAAAAGCTCAACTTATTATGTCCTAGAATGTTTCCTAATCAAAGACAAAAAAAAACCTTAAAAAGTCAACAATGAGAAACAATTTCATTCCATAGGGAGCAGAGGTCAAATTCTTTCATCTGACAAAACTATTCTTTGAAAGAAAATGCAAAGGCATTCATTCGTATTTCTAAGCATTTAAAGAAAATTAAAATATTGAAAATGAACTTGATAACTACTCCTTTTACATGGTTTTATTTGAAAGATTAGAAAAAAATTTATTGAACTGTACACACACATACACATACACACACACAGCAAAAGAACTAATCCATGTCTGAAGAGCATTCAGGGTTTTGGTTATATAAACACATGCATAATGTTCTGTTTTGAGAACATTCTGTGGTGTAAGAATGACTACAGCCATGACTTCAAGGGAAATGTTGATGAAATACACAAACCACCCTACCTAGTTCAGAAAGACAGGTATTGCAAGTCTGCCTACTAAGGAGCCAATGCCTGATTTATCTATAGTATGAAAAATAAGCAATGCTACAGAGTGACTATTTCATTCTTTTCCTCTGAAGAGTACAATTTTCTTCAATCGAAATAGCTGAAAAATGGGGCGCCTGGGTGGCTCAGTTGGTTAAGCGACTGCCTTCGGTTCAGGTCATGATCCCGGAGACCCGGGATCGAGCCCCACATCGGGGTCCCTGCTCAGCAGGAAGCCTGCTTCTCCCTCTCTCACTCCCCCTGCTTGTGTTCCCTCTCTGGCTGTGTTTCTCTCTGTCAAATAAATAAAATCTTAAAAAAAAAAAAAAAAGAAAAAAGAAATAGCTGAAAAGCCCAAGACTTTCCATAAGCATGAATATATCTTCATATGAAATCATACCTTCCAAAGTCCCAACATAATCTGGTATTTACCATATGATGTGTTATGAATATATAAATAATGTGCTTTCAGCAGCCATCCTTGTCCTCAGGCAGATCTTCTGACTTTCATCACTGGGTGTGAAGAACACACTATCTACAGCATAGCAAACTAACAAACTTAGAAGTTTGCGATGGAATGAATATGGTCAGGAAGCACTCATTTAATCCTTTTCCATAATTTTGGGCAAGAATATTGCTAAACCATCTTAAAAAATACTACTGTAATCTGCATATGAAGATCTCCAAAGTAAGAGAACTCCTGACCATACCTGGGAATCATCAAAGACTACTAATGTTATCTGAAAAGATAATCATCCTTTGTATAATAATGTTATTTTCACAGATTTAAATTGTGCTAGTTAGTAAACCTGACTGTTCTCAATGCTAAACCTAACACCTACCCTTCAACTTCTGCACAAATCAAATATTTTTCTTTAATATTTTTCAAATACAGTGTGTTATTCATGAAAAAAGTTTTGATCAATTGAAGTTTGAAATGAGAAACAGTATTAATATAGCACACAATTATAATCATTTTAGTCAACTAATATGCACTTTTCATATAGTAAACAGCTTCAGAATTTCTCTAATTCTTTAAACATACATGTCCAATCTTGTACTAGCATAGGAAATGACAACTGTTTATTAAATAAATGTAATTTTGACAGGAAGCTAATTTTGATGAGAAACTTTGATAAGAAAGAAGGAAGAATATGACAAATATTACACAATTTAATTTGACATAACTTTAAAATATGAAACAGTTGTCATTTACTTTGCTAGTTAGTAAGTGCCTTCTCTAGGCCTGAAGCCTCTCTTGTGCTCCTTCTTGAAACTCAATTAAGCATTCCAAGACCATAAAAAGAAGGAGCTAAGTAGCTCAAACAAATATATAATGTCAAAGCCAGTCCAATCTTCTTCTTGGGAAATTCCCACTTTCTATTCTTTAAAGCACAGTACAAATCACAACAGAAGTCATTCTTTTCTCCATCTTGTTTTACATTCTCTTAGTTAACATTTTAAAAACAAAGTAGAGAGATAAACCGAAAAAGTTAATGTTCATATTCCTTGTCATCACCCTGATGATACATGAACACAAGATGTTTTTTGACTATCAAAAATAGGGCCATATGTTTCTTAGCAACTTAATATTTTTTGGATAATATATTATGAACACTATTCTAGGCCAATTAATGAGGTTCTAACTCATTATTTTTAATAGCTTCACCATATAGTATTCTGCAATACCATAATTTATTCAGTCACTCTCCTGTTAAAGAGGTCAGGCTGTTTCCTAACTTTTGCCACTGCAAATAATATTGTGATAGACATCCTTCATCTCTATACTCCTGTGTATTGGAGGATTAAGTTTTACTAGATCAATTCTCAAAAGCTGCAATTTCATAGCATTTCTTACATCAGTATTGTATAAGAATGATTATTTCCCATATATGTGTCAGCACTTTTAATTTATAAACACACATGAATGCACACACATACACATACCCAAAATATATGTATTACTAACACCATAGGACTTCATCTATTTGTTAAAAAAAGTATCATGTTCTGATGTTGATTCATATTTCCCCGATGCCTACTGAGGTTAAACATGCTTTCATATGTTTAACAGATATTTCTCTTTCTTTTTCTGTAAAGTGCCTTTTCATAATCTTTGCCTATTTTTCTCCCATCTTTTTTCCCCCCAAAGAGGATTTCCCTGTAGGGTTACTAATCCATTGTCACATGTGTGCAATGTATATTTTTACAAGGATACTGCCATTTTTTGCTTATTAATGGTGTATTCTGCGATACCAAAAATGTATTTATATCCCAAACATTTACCTATTCCTTTGTTTTGGGTTTTCTTCCTGCTTAAGAAAGTCATCCTCAACTTAATTTCAAACACCATAATTTACAGTTTCAATCCTGAATTCAATGAGATTTATTTTTGCATGCTGTACAGGGTGGAGGTCTAAATTTATTTTCTTTCAGGTGAGTACTCAAGTATACCAGCACCATTTATTAAATAAAACATCCTTCTCTAAAATGAATTAAAATGACACTTAAATATTACTCTGGACCAGACACCATTCTAAACGCTTTTCATGTATTCATTCATTTAAGAATCATGACAATCCTATGAGCTAGGCACTGTTATTATTCACATTTTACAATGAGAAACACACATGGCAAAGTTAAGAATGTTTCCTCAAATCAGAAAATTAGGAAGTGGCAAAGACTTGATTTGAAGCCAGGAATTATGCCTCCAGATCACAGTTCTCTTAACGTCTAAGTGATACTGCCTTATCTATTTTATTTATTTATTTATTTGACAGAGAAACAGCTAGAGAGGAAACAAAAGCAGGGGGAGTGAGAGAGGGAGAAGTAGCCTTTCCGCTGAGCAGGGAGCCCACGTAGGGTTCGATCCTGGGACTCCGGGTTCATGACCTGAGTTGAAGGCAGACGCTCAAGGACTAAGCCACCCAGGTGCCCCTCTACCTTTCTTAATGTATAATAAAATACAATAAATTTTCATAGGTACTTGAATTTTCAAATCTCTATTATGTTTCACTAACTATATCTATTTGTGTTAATACCATATTCCTTTTATTATGATAGCTTTATAGTAAATTTTAATATTGAATGAAGTAAGTCATCCCATGAAACATTTTTCTTGATAATTCTTTTATTAATAGGCTTATGGTAACTCTTAGGCACTCATTTTCATATGGATATTAAAATCACTTGCCTTTGTTTCTCCCACAAAACCAAAAAAATTTGGAAGCAAATGAAAATTATAATACATTTGCATTTTTAATTTAAAAGTATTGATATTTCTATATTAAATTGTCCCTTCCAAAATTATTGTAAGCCTATTAATCAGGGAAGTGTTTTATGTACTTACCTGAAAATTGTATGTTCTCTTAATAGGGATTCTATGCCTTTTTGGTTCAGTTTATTATTGGGAAGTTTTGAAGATTTTGATATGTATATGATACACACCAAGAAACTGCACTCAAATATTGGCGATTTTTTAAAAATATTGGCATTTCATAAAGCTCTTCCGAGTATTAACAAAGTACTTAAACACTAACATATATAATAAAATCAATTAGTTCACTTAAAAAGAACATTTGCATTTCACTATTTTTCTAGAATTTTCTTAAATACACTTCCAAAGAACACTACCTTGACATCTCACAGACACAAACACACACTCTAAAGGAAATGAAGATTCTGATATTTTGGTGGAGAATTATGACAATTCTTGATACTAGAGATAAGAGCTTGACTGGCTTTCAAATTGTGTTCTGAGTAAAACAGAAGTCTAATGAAGAAGACTCTGTCCCTTTAACTTAGTCTCTTTATTCAATACAGAAACACATAAATACAGAGACCAAACCAGTGTTGCCAGAAAAGAGGGGAGGAAGGATAGATGAAATACGTGAAGAGGATTAAGAGTTACAGACTTCCAGTCATAAAATAAATAAGTCACAGAGATGAAAAATACAGTATAGGGAATAGGGTCAATAATATTGTAATGACATGTGGAGACAGTAACTACACTTTTCATAGAATTGTTGAATCACCATGTTACTCACCTGAACTAATTTTACAATGTATGTCAACCAAACTTAAGTAAAAAAAATTTAAAAATACCCTTTATCCAGATGGTTTATATTCCTCGAGAACTTATACTCAGAATTTCATTTGAAGAGATTTTTAAAAATCAAGTTTCAAACATACAAGCTGTAAGCCTATTCTTCTCCTAATACTAGTCATTCAACAAATATTTGTTGAGAACCTATGATGTTCCAGATTACTGCTTCTGCTACACAGAGAATAAAACAAAAGATCCCTGTTCTCATGCAACTGACTTTCTAGGAAAGTGGGAGATGATACACAGTAAATATGACAATACACAAAGTATATAGTATTCTATGAGGTGATGGAGAAAAACACAGGCATACTGGGAGAAGAGGGAGGCCAGTTTGCAATATTATATAGGATGGTCAGGTAGGCCTTATTGAGAAGGTTTATTCTGAACTAAGACTTGAGGGCAATTAAAGTGTTAAGTCAAGCAGATCTCGAAGATAAACGAACTTCATGCAGAGAGAAAAGTAAGAGCTAACTACTGAGGTGAGAGTATGCCTATTGCCTTCAATGAAAAACAAGCAGGTCAGTTTGGCTGAGGTGGAGTGACTGGGGAAGTGAGGCAGGAAGTGACATGGAAGAGGTAATGTGGTGAAAGCCAGGTCTTGCAAGTTAATGGGTGTCATTTGGGGATTTTGACTTTTACTGAGTGAAATGGGAAACTATTACTGGTATAAGCAAAGGAAAAAAAAACCTGACACATTTTAAAAAGGAATATAGACTTTATGGGAAACAGACTTTTGGAGAGCAAAGGTAGAGGGGCAGGAAACCCTATATAGAAGCTTTTGCAATAATTCAGACTTGAATTAGGGTAACAGCAGATGTAATGAGAAGTGATTAAGATTCTACACTCTTTTTAAAGGTAGAGTCACTATTATTTCTTATAGGAACTGGACTTGGAGAATAAAAGAAAAGAGACAAGGGTGAATCCAAGATTTTTGTCCTAAGGAAGGGATGTATGGTGCTGTCTTCTTCTAAGATAGTGAATGCTGATATAGATGGAGCAGGTTTGGGTTCTTGGTTTGTTAAATTTAAGAAGTCTATTAGATATGCACGTGGAAACTGTTGCACAGGAAACTGAATACAGTCTATAGCTTCACTGTGAGATCTGGATTAGAGATAAGAATGAACCCAAGTTATGTGGAACCAAAATCATACAATTTTAAGGGACATATTTTGGGAAATACATTCAAAACTATGAACACAAAATTAGGTACAGTGCCTTGTAATAAGCTTGAGAAGGTGAGGAATCTTAAGGCTTAAGCTTCCCTGGTTCATAATAAACCCGTCTCACACTATAGACATAAATTTTGCAGATTGTCAGCATATAAAAGCCATGGTATTAGATAAGGAGAAAGAAAAGTATAAATCCAGAAGTCATTTCATATATGAAGATGTGGAGCACTCCCAACATTAAGTGGGATGAGGGGAGAAACTAGCAAAGGATTCTGAGACAAAGGGCCTGGTATAATGCAGGAGACAAATCATGAGTGTGCAGTATCCTGGAAGCCAAGTAAAGAAGGCATACCAAGGAAATGGAAGTGATAAATTATGTTGATAAATACTGTCGACAGGCCAAGTAACATGTGGACTGAGAAGAGACAACCGAAATTAGCAGTGGGGTCATCACTGACATTGGCAAACACAGTGTCAGTGGAATGGTGGAGGAAAAAATATTGCTGGAGTGGATCTAAGAAAGAATTTTGCTACAAAGGAGTATAAATATAGGGGCACTAGTTGGTGAGGGGAGTGGGACTGAAAGAGGTTTTGTTTTGTCTTTTAAGATGGGAAAAAAACATGCATGTATGCCGATGAGAATGATTTCAGAGACAAAAAATTGAAAGATAAAGGAGAAAGGAAGAACTGCTGAAGAGATGTCCTTGAGTAAAGAAGATGAGATTTAACTTCCTTGCAACTGAAATTGCTGGCTTTCAGTAGGAAAAGGTAAGATAATAGCAGAGAATGTAGAATATGTGGAGTAAATATTGGCTCAGTGAAATAGGAAGTAAGGTCATCGGTTGGGAATGAGGATGCAGTAATAAGAGATATTGGAAGGTTAGAGATGGGAAATCTTAGATGGACCCATGATCTCTGCCTCCTTGGTACTACTTTTTGTGCAATTCTCTCCATTTGAATGTGGATGAAAATTGTGACTTGATTCTAATCAACAGAATGTGTCAAAAAGGGGTGTCTGGGTGGCTCAGTCTTTAAGCATCTGCCTTTGGCTCAGGTCATGATCGTGGAGTCAAGGGATCAAGCCCCACATTGGGCTCCCTGCTTGGCCGGAAGCCTGCTTCTCCCTCCCCCACTCCCCCTGCTTTTGTTCCCTCTCTAGCTGTGTTTCTCTATCAAATAAATAAAATCTTTAAAAAATGTGTCAAAAAGATGGAATGTCAGTACTATGATCAATTTATGTTGTATGGCAAAGGAGGTGAGACGTCACTCCTATGATTAGGTTCAATATGTAAGACTTTATCTTGCTAACACACCCAGAGAAAGATTCTCCTCCTGGCTTTGCAAGATGCAAATAGTCATTGTCAAAGTGCCTACTGGAGAGAGGGTCAGACTGCAGGAAACTTGGGCAGCCTGTAGAATCTGAGGGTTGCCTCTTGCCAACAGACAGTAAGAAGTCAGCACCCTCAGTCATACAACTGCAAGGAACTGAATGCTGACATCAACCTGGATCCACTTAAAAGGGGATTAGGCTCCAGTCAAGCTTCTAGATGAGAATGCACTCCATCCGATACTTTGATTGCAGTTTGTGAGACCACGAACAGAGAACTCGGTGAAGCAGTGCCTGGATTCTTGACCTATGGAAACTATAAGACAATAAACGGGTGCTGTTTGAACCACTGTGTAATTTGTTACACAGCTAAAGAAAACTAGTACAGGGCTGAAAGAAGAGAACTTACGAAATAGCCATCTAGAAAGTAAAAAAGTGAATGGCTTTTGACTGTTTGAAAGAATTAAGGGTCCATTTGAGATCTACAGCCATGAATTTAAAGAAAGCCCAGCTGAGTTTTACCTGTCTTTTCCTAAAACCACAGCTAAATACGAGTTACCTATTTTCATGTTTTAGTATATTTTGGTAAATACTTTCAAATTCATCGTAAATAAGTAAATGTCTATAAATCACATATTTCTACAACCATTATTTTTCTTTCTTCTCTTCATTAAATTTGAAAAGACTCTCAGGAGATCTAAAAACCAGGAACCTAAAATTAAAGCGGAAATTTAATTTTCGGCACCACTGATTGATTAACAAAACCATTTTGTTGAATTTTGAAGCGACTGAAAAACTTAGTATCAATAACTTAGAACTGATGACCAAACTCAACTCAATGTTTTTTATTTTGTTTTTAAAGTTTTTGAAAACACATTGCTTAAAGAATCTAATTATATTTACTATCTCTATATTTGCTTCATTCTTAAAATTCCATATGTAAGAAATTTCAAAGTTGTACCTTGCAATATGCAACACATGCAAAAAAAAAAAAAGTCCAAGTTGTAAAACTATTTGCCCTACTTTTCCTTCTCATTAGGGGAGTAATAGCAATTTGCTTTATCATTAGGCAACATACAACTTAGTACTCTCACTAGTGAGAAAATAACTGTAGAGCAGTTTCAACTATCTAGAAAAGGAATACAGAGACCTTGATTACAGAAATATTTTGGAGTTAAAAAAGCAGCAACACTAATGTCTTAGAATTCTTTAGAGGTGAAACTCAGTTTTCAAAAGTTTTATGCTATGCTACTTATCATCTTAAAGGATACTCTTTCTTTTTCATATCACCTGAAAGGTATTTCAGAAAAAAATAAACATAACTTAACATTTATGCTTAACATTATATTCTAGATACTGTACTGTTCAAGAACATTAAATTTATTTCGTTCTTCAATCCTATGAGATGCTACTATTATTTGAATTTCACAAAGGGAGAAACTGAAACCCACTTTACTCAGCAAGTAAGTGCCAGAACAAGGATTTGATTATAGGCAATTTGGCACCAGTCTTGACTTATAACCATCATTCTGTAGGACTTCTCTTATGACAGTCCTTCAGTTTTCAGGGAGAAATTTTTATAGACCCACAACACTGTAGTTACAATCTACCACTCTGACCTGTAGAAATTGTCTGACCCGTAGAAACATGAGGGTAGAAAAAGTAAAATTTAGTATGTATTGAAACGTGTAATCATTTTTAAAAGGATAGAAAAGGTTTTTAATGTTGAAACTGCAATAAAACACTCTTTGGTGTATTTTCTGTGCTTTTTACTTTTGGGTTTTCTGAATATTAATAGTCCCTTAGACCTTTTTTAAATCATATTATTGTGATAATGTGGCATCACTGTAACACAGACTATTTATTCTGGAAATATAACTCAATCATAACTCATCAAGCTGTTACTGATGAAAATAATACAAGCAGTTGTCTGGATGTATTTTATATTGGTTTATAAAAGTTTACAAGGAAAAAGTTTATAGTTTTAACAACAGAGTCTATCATGTTATCTGTAACATATTAAAATAATTTTCTTATAGGTTTAAAAGTTCATTTTATTATGGAGACTTTAAGATGATCACATTAGAACCCACTTTTGTATCTTGATTACTTCTTATAGACCTAAGCTAATGTAGTGTGAATATGAATCCATTGGGAAATACTGAAGGAATAAAATTAACACAAACTACTAGTAACATAAGGATAGACGATGGCTACAATTCCTTTAATAAATTTAAGAATCTTGTTTTGTTCTTCTTGTGTATCTTGCCTCATGTTATCCAGGAGATATTATGCTTGTTTGTATAAAAATAGAAGAAACCAGAATATAAATAAAATATATTTAACAACTCTAACTGAGTGTAGTGGACAAAGTACAAAACCACAACAAACTGTTATTTCAAATGTTAGAAAAAGAATTGGCAGAGATGGATACCATAACATATCTAGACTGTAAAAATATTAGTAGACTTCAATGTATAAACTCGCTTTTTTAAGAAATCATTTAACAAAAATACATGCTCATCTAAAGTAAATAAAGGAATATACAAATCTAACTTCAAAGATAAAATTATTGATAGTTTTTCTTTCCAGATCCAGGATTTTTTATGTTGTTCATTGAGAAAAATTTGTTAGTTTTGTTTTTATTGTGGCTGCATTCATTTGTCTTGTTTTTGTTTGGAAAGTAAAGAATGATAAAGTACAAGAGAAATAATTAAAAAATAAAGTTAGTTGTTTCCCAATAGTTTTCTATATCGTATAATTGAAGTTCACCTAAGAGATAAGGTATATAGAGTGAAAATGTATAAACACTTTTTGATCTCATGCATTAATATTACAAGCTTTGTTCTCACTTTATGTCATACCATTTCCTTCAACAAGAAGTGCTGGGATTCATCACTAGAGATAACATAGTACTTCAACCCAGTTATTGGGACAAAAATGTGAGTATTATAGCTTTGTCGAAAGGGAATGCTACTGCAAAAAATGAAAATCAAACTCCTACTAAAGAATCACATAGTACCCTATGTTAGTCTTGCTTCTAGTTATTATTTTACATTTTTTCCTGAGGTTGCAAAAGTTAGACTCAATAATAAGCAAAATAATTCTGACAGCCTTATATTAGATTACATGCAAAAGGAAAATTTAATATAGTTAGCAAATATAGTTCAAAGTTAATAATTTATTGTTCAACTGCATGAAAAATATATAAAAAGATAAGCTTTTGTTTAATAATTGAATAATCCCATAAGGCCTATATTAGTGAAAAAGTAGAAATATTAAAGAAAATAACATTTCTCACCTAAATGAATCTCAACTCAGACAAAATGAAAATGTGTTTAATCATTTTAATGAATATATTTTCAACATTTGTCAAGTACAGTATGGCTCTGAATTACATAAAATATTTATGATTTCTCAAATGTGCCAAAAATAACTACATATTTGAAAAATGACCTACAAATATTCAGTACCAAAACAATCATCAAATCAAACTAATCTAATTGCAAAGTCTGCCACTCCACCAAAGAAAATGGTCATACTAAATGAGAAGAATACACCATTTCCTAATTTGTAAAACAAATAAAATCATCACAAACACCAATTTTCAATTACTTTTAGATTGCTAGAAATGTTTTTCATTGGAAGTTGAAAATTTTTTATACAGTAAGTCATGTCTGAAATAAAAAACAAATGAAAATGCATTCACTTTTAAAGATATACCTTTGCTCAATAAGTCATATTTATACATTTTTTTACATATATGATATTCTTAACTTATATACCAATAATCTTAGGAAGAACCAATAATGGAGATTATAAACAGTGACTCAATAAATAACCCACAGAGCTCCATAAAGTCATAATTTTAAGGGAAAAATCCCAAATTCAAGTAGTCTACCTTCTGAATATATTTTTGTTATCTAAAGTTAAGAGATGCATAGAAATTTTCAGGAATAATTGATATTCCTTTCTCAGGTTATTTGGACTCTGATTATGGTGCACATATGTGAATGAACGAATACATCCTTAACCCACCATCATCTTTTTCTCCAGTGTGCAGGCAATCACCCGTGAAAAGTATGGTGTAGATGACAGGATGATACTGTACCTGATTAGCTCTGGAGGTGGTCATGGGATCAGATGGAGAGGACTTGGTGGTAGTTGGGGAAGATGGCAATGTCTGGGAACAAAGCAGTTCAGGAGCAAATCAACCTTTAAAAGCCTTAAACTGATTATTTAAATAAAACAAAATAAAATAAAATGTAATATAACGAGAACAAAATCCTATGAACAAATTTTTCTCCTACTCATTCAAATTTAATGGAAGTTAAGATCAATTAAGTAACTAATGCATGTAAATATGCATGCATAAGCATGTAAAAATAAATTCATGACTTGAAATCATGATGGTGACTGATAAAAATTCACATGAGTATTAAAGGTAACCTGACCATATTCATGAATAGTAGTCTCTTTTCTTTCCCTCTTGTTTGCTTGGGGGAAAAGAGATGTCAAACAAAAATTCAAGAAATTCAATGAGTAAAACTGAAAGAGTCATTTTCCTATCAATGAATACAGTCGGGGATTGGAAGAAGTGGTGAAATGAAGTTTACTTTGGCATAAAAGCATCCACCTACTTAATATGCTGAACATCACCAACAAGTTGCTTCCACATGAATTTAGGGATCCATACTTAAAAGCAACTAAATTTGCAGTTCTGAGTTCTTAAATCACAATTTCTTCTAAAATATTAATTTTTAACAAATTTAGAGCCCATCTGAAAATGTAAACATTAACCTCATATTAATAAACAAGTAACTAATGGCATTTTAACAAACTGCCATAATATTTTTATCATTTATGTTGAAGACTAAAAATTTAATATAGATATGTTGTAGCACTATCAGCCTATGTTGAAAATAAGCACAAAAATATTAGGAATCATATTTATTGTTCACTTCATTCTGAAATGCTTCTGTATACTATACATAAAATATGTTGTATGAGACCATAATATACTTGTTGAACAATCCATTAATATATTTTAAAAACTTCTCAAGTCTAATAGAATAACCTTTAAGTATAAGATGTTAAACTTTTTTTCTTTTTAAAAAAATGTATTTTCACTTAGCAAACAGCATTGTTTAAGTAGCGCCCTCAACAAATAATATTTCCTAATAGGTGAAATGGGGTAGTTTTACAGTATAGACACAATTCTATGTGGAGATTTTGTTTTATTATTAATAAATATGCGTCAAAATTACTCAGATATGAGCAAAAGCATAACTTTAAAGGTTCAGCAGATAAAATTACTTAATAAAACTACATTTCTTCATTTGAGATTTCAAAAGTTCTGATTTGAGTAAAATAAAGCAGTTAAGCATAAAAGAAAGAATAGGAAATTCACAGGCTTCTACTTAACTTACTGTTCTCCAGTAACAAAGTAAGATTGGTTCTAACATCAAATCATGTTATAAATAGTCCACTCCTCAAGTGATTCCTGGTTCTTCTAAGTTAAAAACCTAAAATATTTTGAGGAAAACTAGACTTGATGTTGAGTTATATACCAAGGTTTTTTATTAAATCATATTTAAAAGGGGGACAGGAGCTAATTCAGAAGTAAAACCTTGTAAAAGAAGAAACAAAATCCTAAATCCTTTGTTTTCTATTTTCACTCTGTAATAAATTCCTGTCATCTCTCCAGACAGACTTTCATTTTCAGTTATTAAAAATTGCCCTAATATTTTCTTTCCATGCAATTCTATGCTGGAACACATAGTATTGACTTCATGCTACCATACGATGAGAAGTAAAGATTTTATTTTCACCTCTGGTTATGACTTATTACGGAGAATTCCTGGGAGTAGTTAACATACATTTAAAAATCTGTTCTGTACTTATCTCAGACTATGAGGTTGTTGAAGAAACAGATATGAAATAAACCTAGAGGTCATTTCTTCCCAAAGAGGTTAGAATTTAAGTTCATTAACCTACAGAAGCACTAAGTGAGTGTTGGGTTCTCATATTTCCATCAGGGTAAAATCAACCTGAAGAACCGCAGGTTCACTAGGACATCCACCTTGCCCTGGTTATGAATTCTCAATAAGGTACTAAAACACTGCAGAGAATGATGCAGAAAAAGTAGCAATATCAATACTACCTCTGTCAATTTATTCAATCCCTTTCTTTTTATTTGGCATATATAGGAAACATCGGATATGTATTATTAGTAACTGATACAACTCATAGGCATCAACATTGCCCTTAATAATTCTGATGCTGTTTATTCTTCACAGAAACAAAAACAATAACTTTAAACTTCAGGGAAAATATTAAGTGTTTAGATCATTAAAAATTTGCTTATTAAACATCATAATCTGATAAGAAATTAAAGTTTAATATTTCAAATAAACTGGTTAAAATTATATAAATTTAGCTTCAAGGGATAAGATTATCAAGATATCACAATAAACTGTCTCTAAATATATTTTCTTCATTTAAATTCCTAAAATAATGCACACATAATGAAATAAACACATGATAAGTTTTGTAGTTATTATTCATATAGATACTTCAAACACAAAATGACTTCTCCCTTTACCAACGTAACTTATAACAATAAAAGGATTCCAGAAAGTTTTCATTTTGGTTGATTTTTTTAAAGTATTAGCTACAAAAAGTTGTTCTAACAAACAGATGAGTGTAAATATATTAAAATAGTGCCTTTAATTTAAAATGTTTATTAATTAGATTAATGAAACAGCTTTAATAATTTTCTTAACAACAAAAATAGAACCAAAGAATCCATAAGAAATATTTCAATGTACAATGTAAGTGTATGATATATTTGTTTCCCTTTATCTTATAAATGAAACATTTACCACTACTACTACAGATTAAAAATTTAGTGGTTTCAAGTTAAAACTCATTTAGTAAAATTTCTGTTACACATCATGAAGATGTAACTGAATATCCATCCACATAAGCAATAGCATATTAGATTATATATTATTATATATAAATATTAAAATATTTTTATAAAAATATGAAGGACATTCTCCTTTAAAAATGCTTTCTTTACATTTGTGAAATAGTGGCTGTGAAGGACTGCCACTTTTTAGCACAATTTTATCTTTCAAATGGAAAAATATATGTTTTTATTTATATGAATTGACTAGCTGTTTAAGAATTCTGCTTTAAAGATTGAAGACTGAATTACTTATTGGAGAAAAATTTAAAGTATTTTACAATTTCAGAATAGTGGATCCTTTGAAATAGTTCAAAAATATTCATGATTTAACAAAAGACACTTAGTTAAATGTAGATATAACTAGGCTTCTGGGAATAAAACTAGAAAATAATTTCAAATTGTAAAATGCATTGTTGTTAACAAGTGGCAGTTTTGCTGGACCAGAAAATATTCTATAAATAAACTATAATATATACAGCTTACCTCCAAGCAAATCTATAGTAACAGACTGTCAAGAACCTCTGATATTTATAGGTACAGTAAGAACAGCAATAAACAACTCTCAATTGTAATTCAAAATCTATTACTAGCTGAGTAATATTAGTGAAGTAATCACCTTCCCAAAGCTGTGTTTTGAGTTCTGTTAAATAAATCTGTATAGTGCTTTATTTTTTTAAAAAAGGATAAAAAATGTGAATATGTAACTGTCATCTTTGATTTTTTATTGTGCCAAGAATCCTCCCCTTCTCCAATGTCTGAACTATCTGGAACCCATCAGCGCTAATATAAACTCATATTGTCCAATATACCCAGGTCTTTCAGAATTTATTCTTACTCCATAGCTTATTCCTCATAATTGTTATTTTGCACTTTTATCCTTTTTTGTCAACCCATCAATCTCATGTATTTTATATGCCTTTCAAATGATAGTCTTTATTACCTGAAAGAAATCATGATTTTTCAGGATGAACTTCCTTATTTATTACTACACTTGACTACATTTGAACTTCTTTCATTTTCCAAACCACATTTTTCTCCATCTTCTTTTTCTTTTCTTTGTAGACAAAATTGTATACTCAGACCTCCCACCCTTCATAGATTAGGACCTTAACACCCTAAATATTAACTTTCCACCACTCCTGAGACATCTTGTCCCCTTATAGTACTCTCATCTCTAATTTCTCTGCCTTTTCGAGCTCCTTTTCATTCTTTAACACAAGCCATTCCCTCTTGAGTAGCAGGGGTTATGGAAGCCTTCTTTATCTAACTTATATTTTACTCCTTTGCATATCCAAAATTCCAAATCAGCATTTTTACCCTTGTAACATTTTTTCTCTTTACCTAACTGGACTGTTTACTTTTAGGAAATAATATTGTAGGAAATAACGACTTTGCTCTCACCATGTAGTTAACACTGGTTTTTAAATCTCCAATAGTTTCCTACTTTAAAAAAAATTATTCCTGTATTTTTTCTCTGGATATTTGATCCTTTTAGGAATCTTTCCTTAAACTTTCTCTCATTTTATCACAGGGAATATTACTGATTTCCCTTTTATTTTTATGATTAATAAAGAGCACTTACTAAGAATTGGATATAGTTCTACTCAGTTAATACAGTATCCCTCTGAAACAGATTATTATAACTAGTCCCATGTTATAGGTAAAGAAGTTGAGGTACAGAGAAACAAAACAACTCACTCAAAGGTACATAGCTGGTCAATTAAAGAGCCAGGAATTGAATCTGACCAGTAGTGCTCCAGATCCCATGCACTGAATTACTATACTATAATGCCTC
>PITA01000282.1:287569-312062 GCA_004023965.1 Spilogale gracilis | reverse complement strand
TCCAACTTTTGTAGCAACATGTACTGGACTGGAAGAGATTATGCTGAGTGAAATAAGCCAAGAAGAGAAAGTCAAGTATCGCATGGTTTCACTTACTTGAGGTGCATAAGGGGTAACCTGGAGGACAGTGGGAGAAGGAAAGTAAATGGGAACTAGGGTAATCTAGGGAGGGAAGCGAAACAACAGAGACTTTGGACACAGAAACAAACTGAGCGACTTGGAGGGAGGGAGGTGGAGGGATGGGAGAGCCTGGTGGTGGATACTGTGGACACCTAAAGCGTGGAGCACTGGGTGTGGGGAATGGGGAATGAATCTTGAAACACTGGAAAAAAAAACTTTAGTAACAATAAAAACAAAACAAAAAAAAGAGGAGCCAGGCCCCTTCCTGCTGCTATGTTTAGCATACCATAAATTCCATTAATAAATTAAGAGACTTTGCTCTTCTGTTTTTTTAAAAAATAGTCCTTGTTTTAGTCATCTGTTAAAGATATGTTGAAAATGGTTTGCGTGTGTACAAAGTTGTACTAGATTTAAAAACATATTTTCTTTGAAAAAATTTGCATTCAAAATATCAGAAATATTTTTCAGAGAATAGAGACAAAAGGTATACACAGTTTCTCAACATGAGATGAGTAATGCAACAAGACCCCATTTTTTAAAATAATAGTTTATTTTATTTTTTCAGTGTTCCAAGATTCATTGTTTATGCCCCACACCAGGTGCTCCATGCAATATGTGCCCTCAGTACCCACCACCAGGCTCTCCCATCTCCCCACCCCTGCCCTTCCAAGACCCTCAGTTTGTTTCTGAGAGTCCTTAGTCTCTCATATTTTGTCTCCCTCTGTGATTTACCCCAATTCACATTTCCTTTCCTTCTCTTAATGTCCTCCATGTTACTCCTTATGCTCCACAAGTAAGTGAAACCATATGATACTTGACTTTCTCTGCTTGGCTTATTTCACTCAGTGTAATCTCCTCCAATCCCGTCCATGTTGCTACAAAAGTTGGATATTCATCCTTTCTGATGGAGGCATAATATTCCATTGTATATATGTACCACATCTTCTTTATCCATTCATCTGTTGATGGGCACCTTGGCTCTTTCCACAGTTTGGCGATTGTGGCCATTGCTGTTATGAACATTGGGTTACATAGGGCCCTTCTTTTCACTACCTCTGTATCTTTGGGGTAAATACTTAGTAGGGCAATTGCAGGGAACATGACCTCATTTTTAAATGTTCCTCAGTAATCCTTTTATCTTTCGGAGTGAACGAAGGCTGTGTGTCTGTGAGGGTAAAACAACCAAGAAGCTTCTGGTGACTTCTGATTGCAGTAGGTGTAGGAGAGAGACTGTCTGAGAGACACAGAGGGTGGGAACTTTGGGGCTGTGTGTCTCTGTCTAGCTGGTCACCAAGCACACTGTCCCCTGAGCCACCTTCTAAAATTTGGGCCCACTTTGCCTGGATCTGGTTTGCTTAGTTTGTAGTACCCACACAGTATCTGAAATAAAATCGTTAGAAGATTGTACATTTGCCTCCCGTTTGTAACACAGCTGTTTAAGGTGAAATGAATTAATTAATGCTTTATCCGTATTTATTTACCCATGTAAATATCCTTTGGATAACATTGAGAGTTAAAAAGAATCAATCTAATTCTTTCCTCTCTTGTTCATATATAAATCTACTTTTTTGAATATGGATTTTTTTAAAAATAGCCTTTGCTTTCAATTTTTAATTACAATTTATAAGATAATTTCACTTCTAGAACTGTGATACTCTTGGTCAGAAAGAACTCACTGATACAACAATCCTTCTTGCGTTTTTTCTGTACTTTTTCTGGAGGATCCAATAATCCTCCGTGATTCATAGGACATAAAATTAATTGTACTTCATTTTTATTCAATGCTTTATTTACTTACTCATTGGATAGGTTTGAGTACCTATTATATGCTACACCTGTGCTAAGTGCTAGTGATTCCCACACAGTTATGACCGTGTCTCTGCTCTTCGAGAGTTAGTTCATAGGTGAGGCCTCATCAACATGAAACTCAGTATGGTACATGCTAGACCAGTGAGAAGAGGTAAGAAACTTGAGGAAGCAGTTACTTGGGAGAAGAGCTTCACAATGTGGAAACTATTTGATCTAGGCTTTGAGCATGAAGCCAAGTTGGATACATGAAGATGATAGGAAAAGCCATGAGTTGCCAAAGAGCAGTCTGAGTAGAGGAATGGGAGTAGAAACCCCTCAGTACTTGGAGAATGATGGTGAACTGGTGTGGCTGGTGAGGAGACTGCTTGATGGGAAAAGGCTGAAGGGCCCTGGGCACAGGGTTTCTAGCTGATATCCGTGCTCTGCTGAGAGGGTTATATTTTACCCTGTGCCAAGTGATAAGCCATCCAAGGCTCTATTGTGATGTGATAGACCAGCTTATTGTTCAGTGGGATAGGTGTGATATAGGGGCCCCAAGGAATCCAATCTAAATACCCATTTTTTTCTTACTATGTTTACTTGAGAAAATTTGAGGCATATGGGAGAGTTGTTAGAAGGATATGAAAAAAAATCACCAATAAATTTACTTGCTACTTATGTTCATTTTAAAAATTTTTGCGGATTTTTCTCCTTGTAGTCCTTTTCTGTGCATAGAAAAATATGCATTCCATATAGTATTTGATACAAAACTTAAAACTAAATATTTGTATCTTTTTAAGTTAATATGATATTTTGAGCTTGTAATATTATCACTAATTGTCTTTCTGGAAAATTACCTTCCTATGATGCATAATATTCCCTGTATGGACTTAGAAAGTATATAAATAGTCCTCCTTTTTGGGAGCTATAATATAGTTCATCTTGTCATTGTTTATCTTCAGTATTTGTCTTCAGCATGGTTTGCTGAATATTTCAGTTAATATGGGTAAAGCAGAATAATACAACAACAGTGATATGGTAAATTTGTTTACAATTTTAAAAAAAAGTAATGAATAAATGTTAGTTGACCTGAATGGCAAGGAGCCATTTGCTTGGGTGGTAGTGAGGGTGCTTTGAGTTAGATGTTAGGAAGGACTCCCTAACTGTTTTGAGACAGTATTTGTGACCATGGGACTCTTGAACCTCTAGTCTTATTCTGCAGATATTTTAAAAATAAACAACCAGGATTTAAGTACTATCTTTCTTACCATGATTAGGTAGCATCTTATGGCTGTCCTTGAGATTTTCAATTTTTGTAATCGTTTCAGTTTTTGTTTATGTTTATAATTTAACTTAAATCGAAATTTTGAAGAATTTTAAGATAGCAGTTATCTGCTATCTTAGTCTCTTCAGGGTCTGTAACAAAAATACCATAGACCCGGTGGCTTAAACTGCAGTTTTTATTTTTCTCACAGTTCTGGAGGCTGGGAAGTCTGAGATCAGGGCACCGGCAGATTCCATGTCTGGTGAGAGCCGGCTTGTTAGTTCACGGATGGCCATCTTTTCTCTAGTGCCCCCACTTGACAAAAGAGGCTGGGAGCTCTGTGAGGTTTCTTTTATAAAGGCATTAATCTACCATGAGGCTCTACCCTCATGATTTAACCACCTCCCAAAGACCCCACCTCCAAATATCACCTTGGAGATCATGATTTCAACAAATAAATTTTGAACAAACACATTTGGTCTTCGCGCATGCTCACTGTAAGGAGTCAAGTAATACAGAGGTCTGTGAAACAGTTACCTCCTTTTCCCTAGCCAATCTCACCCTTCTGCAGTAGCCAGCATTAACAGTGCAACATGTATCTTTTCTCAGTTCTCAGTGCTCATACAAACACATGGACATTCATGTTTATATGTGAGCACACTACTGCATACTGGTTATTCATCCCAAGAGAGCAGAATACTGTGTACTAGCATCAGGGAAAGGCTCCAAGCACTGCTTTTCATTGTGCCTGGGCATTGGAGTTGCAAGGAAAACGACACAGTCAAGCAGTGGATGGGACAATACTTCACTTACAGAGAGAAGTGATGGAGCAGGACCAGCGTCAGTAACCTGCATTGCTCCCTCAGCACGAGGAGCCCTCCTCTGCTCCCACTGCCACTGACTGGGGGTGTTTGACCTGGGTACACCACTCTTGTTTATTTCCACCACTACCAGCAATAAAGGGAAACCCTGCAACCCCTCCCCTGTGGAGTCTGAAATACTGAAAGCCGGTATGTGCCTGATGGCCAATGATATGCAAATTTAGGTGGAACAAAAGGGCACTCGCTATGCCTAAAACTGGGAAAGATAATCCCCCATAAAGTGGTAAACCCTGCGCGGGCTAAGTGGGTCCTTTCTCTCTCGGTAAGCAAGTATTTCAAAGCTCTCTCTTACGTGGCCAAGTGGGGTCCAAAGACTGCTTGCAATTTGTATTGCTCTCCCCAAATGTAGCATGTGTAAACAAAACAAAAGCCACTTGCTTTACACATTTAGCAACATGCAGTGAACATTCCTTCTGGTCAGTGCAGGTCAATTCAGGTCTTTATTTTTAATGACTGAGAAATAGTACGCAGTGTGGGTCTTCTGTCCTTGTTTCAGCTCTTTTCCCTTCTGATAGGTGTCCACATTTTTATAGTTTTCTACCATACTGACAAGACTGCAGTAAGTTTTTAAAGCCAGTCTAATTAGGTCTGCTCCCCCCCCCCCCCACTCCTGTAAGATTGCTTCTAGAGAATGGACCGGTAGGGTCAACGGCTCTTCCAATCAGCTGCACATTCCAGAAGCCCACAGTGAAGTAGAGGACCTGCCTCTCTGCAACCTTGCCAACACAGGCTGTTCTCTAACTTTTGCATTTTTGCCAATGGCCAGATGAAAATAGCACATCTTAGCGATTTCATTTTGCATTCTCCTTATTCTCCTTAATACTGATTAAGTTGTCTTTTCATATTTTATTTAGCCATTGCATTATCTTGTATGTGACTTGCCTTAAATTTTTCTAATTTTTGCATATTTTATTTTTGCTGAACATTTTGTGATTCAGAAACACATATTTCTATCTCCTTTAGCATTTATTTTCCTACCCAGATTTCAGGAGAAAAAGTGATTTTCCTCCTGGGCATTGTCAGTAGCACCTATTTGAAATGTTAAACATTTGATAAGCAAACTTGGAGAAATATGTATATTACTGAACTGATTACTTAAAGAGGAGACTGCACAGACCTCTGACCAATGTTTTTTAAATGACCAGGCTTCTGACAAGAATGTACAGTGGGAAAAGACAGTCTCTTCAATAAATGCTGGGAAAGCTGGACAGCCACATGCAAAAGAATGAAACTGCTTTCTTACACCATACACGTGTAGCAAAAAAATAAGCCCAAAATGGTTTAAAGACCTAAATGTGAGACCTGAAACCATAAATTTCCCAAAAGAAGACATAGGCAATAATCTTGTGGACATTGGCCTTAGCATCGTTTTTTCCAGACATGTCCCCTCAGGCAAAGGAAACAAAAGCAAAAATAAACTACTGGGACTACACCAAAATAAAATATTTTGCACAGCAAAGGAAACTGTCAACAAAACAAAAAGGCAACATGCTGAATGGAAGATTTTTGCAAATGATATATCTGGTAAGGGACTAATATTCAAATATATAAAAAGAACTTACACAACTCAGTACCAAAAAGAAACCCTCCATTAAATAAACCTGATTTAAAAATGAGCAGAGGGCCTGAATAGATATTTTTCTGAAGAAGACCTACTGATGGCAAACAGATGCATGAAAAAAATGCTCAGCCTCACTAATCTTCAGGAAAGTGTAAATCAAAACCATACTGATGTAGGACCTCACACCTGTCCAAATAGCTAATATCAAAAAGACAAGAAATAACAAGTTTTGGCAAGAATGTGGAGAAAAGGGACCCCTTGTGCCCTGTTGGTGGGAATGTAAATTGGTGCAGTGGAAAACAGTACGAAGTTTCCTCAAAAAATTAAAAATAGAGGGCACCTGGGTGGCTCAGTGGGTTAAAGCCTCTGCCTTCAGCTCAGGTCATGATCTCAGGGTCCTATCTGCCTAGTTGTGATCTCTCTCTCTGTCAAAATAGAAATACCATATGATCCAGTAATTCCACTACTGGATATTTACCCAAAGAAAATGAAAACACTAATTTGAAAAGATGTGTACACCCCTATATTTACTGCAATATTATTTACAATAGCCAAGATATGGAAACAACTCAAGTATCTACCAATAGTTGAATAGGTAAAGACGTTGTGTGTGGGGTGTATGTGTGTGCGCGCGCGTGCACGCGTGTGTGTGTGTGTGTGTGTGTGTATTCATAACAAAGAATGAGATTTTGTCATTTGTGACAACATGGATGGACCTAGAAAGTATTACACTAAGTGAAATAAGACAGAGAAAGACAAATATCATATGCTTCCACTTACATGTAGAATCTAATAAACAAATGAACAAATGGAAACAGAATCATGAATACAGAGAACAATACTGGTGGTTGCCAGAAGGGAAGGGAATGGGTGAAATAGGTAAGAGGAATTAAGAGATACAGACCTCCCTCCAGTGGCAGGTCTAGCAAGAAGTTGAGGTTGCTGCCTGTGTTCTCCTCTAGGATTTTGATTATTTCCTGTCTCACATTAAGCCCTTTCCTTCATTTTGAATTTATTTTTGTGTATGGTGTAAGAAAATAGTCCAATTTCATTCTTCTGCATGTTGCTGTCCAATTTTCCCAACACCATTTGTTGAAGAGACTGTCTTTTCTCCATCGGATATTCTTTCCTGCTTTTTTGAAGATGAGTAGACCATAGAGTTGTGGGCCCATTTCTGCATTTTCTATTCTGAACATACAGTGGTGAGCATAACTTAATGTATATGATTATTGAATTACTGGGTCATACACCTGAAACTGATATAATACTGTATGTCAACTGTACTTGATTAAAAATAACAAAAAATAGACGAATACAAATAAACGAATAGGGTTCTGAGAATGACTGAGGTACCAATAAGCAGCTACTGCCTGGCCTCAGCCTCTTAACCCTCACGGTAGCCTTGATGTTGTGTAAGGACTAGAGAACTCTAAAAAGCTAAGATTTGTCTGAGAAGGACTTTCTTACTATCCCTTTCTTTAAATATGCTTTGGGAATAAAAGTCATATTTTGCTTAGCTTCATGTTCATAGCAGATGTCTCCCATTGCAAAGTAATGGCTTTACTATTCTTCCTGAATTCATACTAAAACGTAACGCAGCACTTTCCAAAGACCAGTCTGCAATCAAGGAATGACTGAGGATTGGACTGTAGTTTGTCCAGCAAAGTTGTCTGCATGTACAGCTTGTGTCTGTCTCATCCCCTCAGGGATTGGGGGAGAGAAACTAGTCCCAGAGTGCTGACTGTATCTTGACTACCTCAGGACAACTCACCAAGTAAATGGTATTTCTGATGGTGTAGGAAGAATGGGAGGGAAAGGAGAAGAGAGAAGACATTTCTTCCTGATTTTTATTATTTTACATGAGTGCTACTTTCTGTTAATGAGTTTGAATTCAGAATAATTTATTACCTGAGAGTTTTCTAATAGTAGTAGTAGTAGTGGTAGTAGTAGACTATCTCCCTTGCTCAAGGCAAAATCTCAGGCGGGGTGTAAAATTCAGAGGTTTATCTTCTGTCCAACTTGACTTCCCTTTTCCATGTTCCCTGAGGGATAGATCTGAATTTGTGTACATGGGGTGACAGAAGGTGAAATGAGGGTAGGGATACAGATAAAAAGATGATTTAGCGGTTAAGATGATCTACCAATTTTTGGTTTGTCTATGCACATTCCTGCAGTAGTTTTGTTTTTCCTCATGTAGCATAGGAGTCTATTCAAAGAAGGAAGTTCCTGGAGTCTATCTGTCATAAACTTAGCTGTGTTTTGTTTTTCCATATCAGTTTGTTTAGTTTTTTGTTCACAAGTTTGTGGCTGCCATGACTTTATTTTTGGGTTGTTTTGGTCTGAGCTCCTGATTTATCCAATGTGCATCTGTTTTGTGTGGGTCAAACTGTGCCTTAAAAGAATAGCAAATAAAGGTTTGAAATGGGAAGAATATTTTAGATGCCTTAATCTTATTCTTGAAAGGTAAGTGATTGGAGGAGCTGAGATTTGTGATAAATAGTTTACATCTTTTAATTGAAAATTGGCTTAGTGTTTTTCTCCATGGTTTTGAGTGTGGTCACTGAAATACAACTAGGAGAAGCCATTGATGTGGATAAGGCCATGTGACCTCACGTGAAGAATAAAAGCTCAGGTCTGAGCAGCCTACTGTTTGATGGTACTTCAGGTTGGCTCCACTTGGAGTGAAGTTCAGAAGTAGCCCCTGGAGGAACATATCTGCTCCATCTTCTGTAAGGAATTTATGCTTCGTTATTTCTGGCTTTCATTTCAGAAAAGCAGATGTCTTCTGTATTTGTTTACTTGATCTACTTATAAAACAATTTTTACATTTTTTTCTACAGTATTCACAGTTAATAAAGTTTTCTTTTATTGATATATTCTAAACAATGTAAGTTAACATGGAGATTGGAAAGTATAACACAACCATGTCTTGGTGACAAAAAGAGACACTTTCCTAGCACAAACAGTCCCAGGTATATATCAGTTTTCAACTTGTCAGGATGTTGGGTAATATTCTGCTGTAAGTGTTTATTACCAAATGCAAGGAACATTCTGGCATTACCCATCATGTATGAAAAAGCCTAATTCATTCTAATCTTTCACTTAACTTACTGTAGCTTTTACAGGGAAGTAGACTTAGAAGTAGACTTTCCAAGGCCTTAGAATTTGTTTTATCTGGGAATAGAAAGGCCCAAACTCTGGCAGAATGTTGATAAAGTGAAGGCTTGGGCTTAATGTATTCCTTGAAGGGACTAGATGTAGTAACAAAGTGGAATGATAGTACCAGTACTGCTGACATGTGCTGATCGTTATTTCTCTGTCTCTTGTTATTTGCTACTCCTGTCAATGGCCATTGCATTGATTGTAAGTTTTGGTCATTTTATCTTCAACACTATGAAAAGAGAGATGCTGCCCTGGCTGAGTATTAAATTTAATTTGTAGACCTTTGAATAGTACTATGTAAGGTCATGATGGCTAGTTAAATTATTCCACAAATATTTATTGAACATCTAGTATTAACAGTGCATACAGTATTTTGTAATCTAGAGGAGGAGAAAGACAATGAATCATACAATTAAAATATAGTATAAGTGCTACAGTATCTTGAAGTCATCTAACTCCTTATTCTTCCCAATGCTTACCAGGCAATCTTTTGCTGTTCATTTGGTTTTTCAAGTAGATTTTGTTCTCAGTAAGTAAAGAGCGCTGAATTTGCTATAAGACATTTGGTCTGCTCAGCAGATCGGTCTCCAAGGAGATTCGTTTGTAGAAACTCATCTAAGAGGCTGATCACCAACCACTATGTGAATTGGTAAAATAAAATTTCTGGACTTGCCAATACCACAGATGACAGTTTAGAATATGACATCTTTCAACTATGCAACCAACCTGGGGATCCCAGTCTGAATGGCAAGCTGATCTTATACAATAATTGGAGATGTGTGTGTCCTAATGCAAAGACATTTTCTGTAATTAGCTCGGTAAAATGATGTCATGAAGCAGGCCACTCCCAGGTTCCTGGACAATGGCCACCGGACAAGCAGATTCTGTCCATTGCCCCAAATTTCCACAGTTCTCAGTGCCTCCAGGAACACCCAAAGGCATGGGTTGCACATGAGACCCGGAAAGTCTTGGGTAAATGGGTCCAGTTCAGGCTCTCTGATATGATTAGGAGTCTTTGTGTGTCCTTAGCCAATAATTCAGATTTATGTGCATCCTTACTTGAGTTGAGTTTCTTGAAGAGGGCCTGCCCTTCGGGGCCATGTTCTTATGCTTTATGCCATCTTTAGTATTCTGTTGAATTTTGGTGACCTGATCAATACACAATGAACCTGAAATCTTCTATCAGTGGTGTATTTCCTCGTGCAGTCAGAAGATATTTGCCTTGCTTATGTGGATGCATGAGAAATGGAAGAAAATATTGCCATATATTTGTAGATCTCTGTCTGTAATCACTTTTATCTTTAGCAAAAGTTAGGTTTTGGTCAGTCACAAGTTTTTCTTTAGGGGATTAGAGTCTATTTTAATCAGCATCTAATTATGTGGATTATTACTTAAGTAGCATATTTAAAAAAAAACTGGAAGGATGAAGTAAAGAATTTAATTTAAGCTACTACAACCTCAGAAGCATCTTTAGATAAAATACTTAGTAAAAAGCATAAAATCTTTCTTTATGATTAATATAGTCTCAGGCTGAGCATTACAAATATGACTTCTTTTTTTAGCTACATTATTAAATGAAACTAACACTTTAGAAAACAATCTATTAATAGTGGTGACTCATGTTCATATTTTAAGAAGGACAATAAACTTTTACAGGACAGAGTCTGAAAGATTTTCTTCACAAAATTGTTTAACTATAATTATGGTAGCATATAGTATTATGTGTCTTAAAGCAACTTATAATGCAAGTTGTAAAATAGCTTATATCTATACAGTATTTAGTCATAATTTATATATAGTAATGTATATGATATATATAGAATGCAAAAAAGTCAACCTTTTAGATCAATTTAAGGCACACATCATGTTACTTGTTCTTCTAGTGTTGTTGGCAAATTGGTAGGATTCTAGAAGGGAAACTGAAGATGACAAGGAGAGAGGCTTTTGAGAGTGAAAAAATGGCGCAAAAGCATAGAACCAAATAGAGCAAAACCGAGGGACACTGCATATGGCATCCTGGCCAGTTTCAAGGCCTTCCTGGGAAAATCGTAGTCAGGCTAGTTGGAATCATCACTTTCGGCCAGCTGCCAGAGGTTTTGGATGCTTGCATAAGAATTTTCAAATTTAGGCTGGAAGCAGTTCCATCCATTGAATATTTTTTTGAACTGAGTTTTGACAAGATCAAAGTAATTGTTCAAAATATTAATTTGAGTGCTGTGTAGATTGGGTTGTGTTGAAACAGTGTAAGCAAGGTGATAAAATTTAACTAAGGCTGCAGTAGTCTAAGTGTATAGTGATAAAAGCCTAAATCACTCTCATAGTAATGAAAAATTTTTAAAAGGATAGGTAAACATGATTAGATAATGAAAAGATATGGAAAGAGCATCAAGAAGGCTTGGTGGTTTGACTTTCTGTCCCAGGGGGGTTTGATTCAGCAAGTGTTATTTGAGCTACTTCCGAATGAGAGAGTTTGGAAAATGAAGACCCACCCTGGACTCTTCCCAGTGCTCGGTAGTGGGAAGGCTGCATATTTTAAAGCTACAGACTTTGGCCTTCCATGAACCTCAGTCTTGCTGAGCAGGGTTTACAGAGGTTTTTCTGGAATAGGATAGAAAGACATTTTAGTTCCTGTCTGACTTGTGCATGAGATGTTATGGTCAAGTTGAAAAAGCGTGAACTCTGTAACCTGATAGTTTCACATTCAGATCTTAAGTCCCTCACATTCAGATCTTAAGTCCCTTACTCATCAGCCATGTGAGATTGGGTAACTATTTGACTTCCTGAACAATATTTCTTAATTTGAAAAACGATAAAATACCACCTGTAGAAGAGGATTCTCTATATATCTTGCATTTCTGCCTGTCTTGCCAAAAGAGATGCTGATGGCTTTTTTTTCCAGACCATCTTTTCAAGGATATTTGTGCTGAACAGCTTTGGACGGTAGAGATTGTGTCTCTCTCCAGAGCAGAAGGCAGGTTTGCGTCCTGTCCAGCAGCATAAAGATAATGTGTCCCTCCATGGCAAAAATTGGGCAGACCCATTATAAAAGATTTGGATTCCCTGAGAAATTCCCAAGGTTCCTTAGCTGTGATGCAAACCCACTGTGTTACATCCAGGCCCTTCCATGTTACCCCCATGAACTTAGGCAAGTGGAACAAACCTGAACATGATGTTCATGCTGCTTCTTGTATACAGGCTTCTGATTGGGAGCCTTGGGTCTTCTGCCAGCATCAAGGAAACTAGCAGGCTAACTTGTTAGGTTATGAGTTGGATAAAATCTGAGACCTTTTATCCCAATGCCACCTGCCTACTGTGTTTCTGGGGAGGATGTGGTAAGATAAACTGTGTCACACCTGCTATATACCATGTGGTTAAAAAGAAAGCATTTATTCTCCTTCTGCCCTTAAGAAAGTAATTGACCAGCTGCTTGGGAAGGTTCTCGCCATGACAGCAGCATTTAGTCTCTTTTTAATCTAGTTTCAGTGTCAGGGCACATCCTTTGCATAGTCTCAGGTTATATTTTGACGTGATTCTGTCACATCAAAGATGTCTCTGTTTAATTCAAGAGTTGTGTGTATGAAAAGGAGAAAGAAACATTCAGACCAGTTCAAATGAAGAAGAGATTTATTTTATTGATAAGAATGAAGCTCATGGAAATTCAGAAGTCAAACAGCTGGCCTCAGGACAGGCAGGTTTATAAGTTCCCTGAATGTGAAGACCTGCATAGCACTTGGTAGGTGTTCAGTAAATATTTGTTGACTGGGTGATGAGTAACAAACATAGGCAGCTGTGAGGAAGACTTAGGTCCATGCTCTACCAATTCTTCTAGTACCTGATTTAACCTTGTTCCACCAACCCATCCATTGTCTTATGGTTTAAAATCTCAAGAGAGGAATCCAGAGGCTGCTTCTGAGTCAGGGCGTTCATCCTAGTCCAAGAAGCAGTGGCCAGAAAGGGTAGTGCTATGTGAATATAGGGCTCCTGCTAGGGAGCAGGCAGTAAGACAAGCAGGGCATGGCCAGAGCGTTTAGGTTTCTCTAGAACATTCCCTTTATGTGTAATTGCGAGCTAGCTATACTGATGTTACTTAAGGTACATATTTGAGTAACTAATCTCGGCTGTGAAATTTTTTTCACATCTTGAGGACAGTGTAGTGGCTTCTATTTTTTTTTTTTCCTCAGAGCACTTGAATTTTCTAAATAATTCTGGTCAAGGAAGAATTCACTCAAACGTGACCAGACTGGGGGCTAACCAGTGCTAACCAAATATTGTTTACCAGGCACTGTGCTAGGATTTTGCAAAACTATAACTCCTGCCAACCTACTCTTGTAAGCAGACATTATTTTACGTATAAAAAGACCAAGTTTCAAACTATCCTAATCACAGAGTTGAAAAGGGTGGAGCTGGGGAGCCTGGGTAACTCAGAGGGTTAAGCCTTTGCTTTTGGTTCAGGTGATGATCTCAGGGTCCTGGGATCGGGTCCCACATTGGGCTCTTTGCTCGGTGGGGAGCCTGCTTCCCCCTCATTCTCTGCCTGCCTCTCTCTTTCCTTTTTGTGATCTCTCTGTGTGTCAAATGAATAAATAAAATCTTAAAAAAAGAAAAGGAAAGAAAAAGTTAGAGCTGGATTCTTCCTAAGGTTAGTTTTCCCCAAAGGGGGTCTCTTCCCAGTACATTATATTCTTCCAGTCATGTGATGAGTCATTAATCAAACTATTGGGATGAAATTGCCAGGACAAAGCCTAGGCCCTTCCACAAGCCATTAATTAGTCAGCTAGAGGAAAAGAGGCTAAAGGAGCTTAACAAGTAGATGAGTATGCCCCTGTAGATTAAATGGGGGTTTGGGCAAACCAGCTCAAGATACATTATAGGATCAGTTGGGGACCTTTGATATGGTTAGGTTTCAGATGAGATTCTAAAAAGATGAAAAGAATAAGTTTTCTGGGGCACCTGCATGGCTCAGTTGGTGGACCATGCCACTCTTGATCCTGGGGTTGTGGGTTAAGCCCCTACATTGGGTGTGGGGACTACTTAAAAATAGTGTGATCTCATTTAAAAAAAAGGATATTTAAGTAATCTCTACACCCAACATGGGGCTTAAGCTCACGACCCCAAGATCAAGAGCTGCATGCTCTTCCAATTGAGAGCCAGCCAGGCACCCTGATCTCATTTTTAATTATATGGATTTGTCTAAATACAGGTATATATGAGATCTATTCACTTTTATAGTATATACTTATATATCAGATTCCTGAAACCTAGATGTCAAAGATTTTAAGATACCTATTGTATTATGTCACTACGGGGAAAAATGCTGCTAATTAATGGTAAGACACCATTGATTGTAAGAGGCATCCTGCTTTCAGAGATGTTAACATGTGGAGGAAAATATGCTGCAGAGATACAGGAAGAGATCTGCAAAAATGTACAGGAAGGTTTTATAGTGGTGATCTCTGGGAGAACAGCATTGTCTTTAATCAGTGCTTGTCTGCGTATGCAAATTTCTTAAATGCCACACCCTCCCTGCTCCATTCTTCACCCCACTTAAGGGCTACCAGAGGTGATCTCACCCTTGGCAGAACCAATTATAAAAATCTATTGGCATGTCATTCACCAGGGTTCAAGCTGTGGTATTATGATGTGGGGTGTAAAGCTCCCATTATTCTTCTTAACATTTGAGGCCACTGCCAAAACTTCAGGGCAACAGGAAAAAATGTTTAAAGCCTTATATCCTCGATATGTGATTCAGTAATAGGCTAGATACAGGTTGCTAGTAAATGAATGGAAAGCGGACCAAAGAAATGCATAAGAAATTGTACTTAGGCTTTGGTGGTAGGTGTAATGAGTGTGCAGAAAGGATTCTAATAAATAAACTTATTTTATTTATATCTTTATTTTTCACCCTCCTTGAATTAACATGTGTTAGTTTTTTGTGCACTTTAAGGTAACCGTAAATCTAACAGTGAGAGTAGCTCAGTAGTTTTCCCAGAGAGAATAAATGGAGATATTTCTAAGTTTTATGTGAAAAGAATGCCTGGAGTGGTTTTCACCAAACATCATGATGAAAATATAAGTAAGTAATAAACATTACAGTCTTAGATTTATTATTTAAACTGGAGTGAATTTTCAGTTATTTTATTGCATTCTTTCTTTTTATTAAGTCCTGGATTAATTTTATATTCTTTTTGAAAATACACACTTTTCTTCCTTTGCCTGGTTCCACAGCCATATTTATTTGTTAATTCCTTAGTATAGGTGAATATTCACATACATGCAAGATTATTTTACCATTTAAAAGAAATTCTGCAACATTTGTATATTTGCCAACAATGCAGGATATAGTGGTTCATCTGAAATCATGGTTCATAATCATTTTAACTCCTAGCTGTCTGTACTGTTTTAATCATGTGCATGAAACCAGAACCTAATCCATTGGAGAGCTCAACAGAGCTCTTTGAAAATACATTGATCTTGGGGTGCCTGGGTCGTACAGTCTCAAACCCCATGTTAGGCTCTGTTCTCTCAGAGTTTGCTTGGGACTGTTTCTCCTTCTTCTTCTGCCCCTCTACCTGCTCTCTCTCTCTTTCTCCTCTTTCTTTCCCAAATGAAAAAATATATCTTTAAAAAAAAAAAAGAAAGAAAGTATATTGATGTCAGTGGGCGGATCTCACCTCAAAGTTGAAGGAGGCATTTTAATCCAAAGCCTGTTTCTTGATTTCACCTTGCCAACACTTGTCTACTTTACTTCATATGGTTGTAGGACAGGGAAGAACATAGGCCCTGGAGTTAGACTAGCCTACCTAAGAAGCCAAAATTTGCAAATGAGTCAAACCTGGAACTCAGGATCATAAGTGAGGATTGCTGTCAAGAAGGCTGGGACCGGCCCACAGTCCCTTCTCTGCTGGGTCTGCTTCGGTACATTGTGTCACTCAGCCTGCAGGTGGGACCCGAATGAGTTATGGCCCCAGGTAGGTGCGGTGGAAGCAGGCGTATGGTAGCATTTGACAACTACCTTGGGACCTGCCTGCTTCCAAAAGATGTGCCTGGCCAATGGAAAAAAGCATGATTCCTGCATTACAGTCATTCCTGTGGATATTTATTTACCCTTATTAAAATGTCTGTATATTTTATTGCATGTAAATGAAAGTGAAATGGCTGCCTTCAGGTGCAAAATCCTTCTATCTTGGGATCACAAAATGTATTCACATTATGTCCTTTTTTTTTTTTTTTTTTTTGTGAGCGAGCATGAGCAGGGTGGGGGCGGGGAGGGCATGACAAGCAGAGGGAGAGACAGAATCCCAAGCAGGCTGCACGTTCAGCACAGAGCCTGACATGGGGCTCAATCTCATAACCCTGAGATCATGACTTGAGCCAAAATTAAGAGTTGGACGTTTAACCAACTGAGCCACCCAGGTACCCCCCACTCTTGGTAGGAGCCCTTCAGCTTTGGGCAGTGGAGAAGAAAAATAGGTTTAGTCCATTCCAATGGAATAATTTTTAAAACCCCTTTAAATAATATTCATTTCCTCGGTCAAATTGCCCTCTAGCTCAGATTTCTCTATTTGTAGCTCCCTGCTTTCCCTTCTTACTAAGGAGGTATCTGGTATGTGGAAACAGGAAGGGTCTATGTAGTGTTTTGTATTCTTCTCTGGTCCTTCAGCTGGGACTATGATGTCCTCTGATGCTGACATTTTCTGTGGATATTATTCATGAGCTTGTCTTTCTCAGTTGGGCTTGGGCCCAGGAGCCCTTCCAAGCTGATTCAGACTCAGTTTGGTTCTCGCCGGTGGCAGATTGTCTCCACCTCCTCTATCTAGACCCCCAACCAAGGCCAGCAACTCCAGCCCCAGCAGTAGGGGAGCCAACCCCTTAAGTTACAGATTCCCTAAGTGGGGACTTCTGGACCCTATGCTTGGTTAGCTGACTGCAGAAGTGTGAATCAGGAAACTAAACCCCGAGGGTTGGTGCCCAGCCTCCCAGCCCCTGTTCCTTTACAGGGATGTGGCTATGCTCCAAGTTGATGTAGGAGAGCCTGAAAGATATTTTTTCTAGAGCCCAAAAAGGAGATTGGGACAGGCTTCCTGTACTAGTCAGGGACCAGGAAAAAAGCAGTTGAACTGCATGCTCAAAAGGGATGCCTCATTCCAGGGAGTTTAGTGAAGGGACTGTTAGAAAGAAAGGAAGAGTTAAGGGAAGACAGGAGGGGACGTGGAAGTAACTCAGAAGGACAGCAGCAGGAAGTCCTACAAGCTGTAGGCTGGAGGAGGGGCTCAGGTTCTAGAAACTTGACAAGGGCTGAGCTGTAGAAGAGGACTTCCTAATAGGATTGTGGGCTTTGTAGTGAAAAGCTGAAATGGACAGAGCAGCCTGATGGGGAGGGAGACAGTCCCTTCCCTTGTCTTCTCTTCAGTGTCCCTCTGGGGTTCCCCACTGGCCACTGCTGGGTAAGGGAATCATACTGATGTCATCCGGTAGGTCCGTCTCCCAGGGTTCAGAGCAGAGTGGAGAAGAGGAAAGAATGGGTCTGCAGGGGGCACACAGAATCTCCAACTTTCTGGGCCGAAGTCCAGGCAGAAAGACTGAACATACACATCTCATTGCAGCTCTCTCCTTCTCCCTTCCCTCTTCCCACCATTCCCCAGGGATGGAACAGGAGGCATCTACGTCCTTGGTAAATCCTATTATACTATGTATTAGGGGAACTCCCTGGCCTGGGTGTTCTGGGCTTGGCTTCTGATATATGAAGAGGGAAATAAAAATATGAATAAGATCCCCTCCCTAGAAAATTGCTGGTTTGGAAAGCTTTTGTCTTTTTGCAAATCCAGTTTTAAATGCCAGCAGTTTAAATACAAATCTTTTTGTGTGTGTTTCTCTTGCTTCTCTGCCTCACTTCAGACAGGTGGATACCTTGACTAGGATTTCCTTGCTAGGAAAATACTATATTGGAGCATCAGAAGAGATAATAAAGAGTTTATTTTTATTATTTATTTGACAGAGAGACATACAGCAAGAGGGAATAAGCAGGGGGAGTGGGAGAGGGAGAAGCAGGCCTCCTGCCAAGCAGGGAGCCCGATGTGGGGCTCCATCCTCGGACCCTGGGATCATGACCTGAGCCGAGGGCAGATGCTTAACTACTGAGCCACCCAGGCGCCCCAGCAACAGAGAATATAGCACATTGGTATTTTTTAAAGATTTATTTATTCTTTTAGAGAGACAGAGTACACAGTGGGGGTTGGGGAGCATGGGGAGAGGGAGAGAGAGTCCCAGGCAGACTCCATGCTGAGGACAGAACTCAACACAGAGCTCGATCTCAGGACCCAACATCACAACCTGAGTGGAAGCCAAAAGTTGACCTCTTAACCAACTACACCACCCATGAGTCCCAACACGTTAATATTTTTTAAAACGATTACTCCCACTTTCGCCACTGTGCTGCTCTGGTCTTGCTTCATGAAGCCTGTGCTCTTTTCCTTGAGAAAAAGTTACTCCTGGACACGGGCTCTGCCTTTCCCTAAATTCACTAGAAGTTTCCCAACTCAACCTATTATCAACGAAAATGGATTTTGAGTCACTGTTTTCTCCTAGAATATAAGAAGATACCAAAGACCTCTGCTGTCTGGAAAAGTCTAAGTAGCCGGAACTATCGTCTGTTCCCTGGTACGTGTCCTCTCACACTGCCAAGAGAGGAAGATGGAGAATTTGTGTACTAGCTAAGTTTAAGCAGTACTTTTTCGATTCCTGGGCCCAGCTGAGTTAGGGAGCCAGAGTATTTTAGAGGTTCCTACCATGGCTCTTCTTGCACCCTAACCGCTAGGACAATGAGCAGCTTACCTTCTGCACCCATCTCTTAAATCTGTGCTTGGAATTGATACCGGTTTTTTTCCCCTTAAGATTTATTTATTTATTTGAGAGAGAGAGAGAGCATGTGAATGGGAGAGGGGCAGAGGGAGAGAACCTCAAACAGACTTCCCCACTGAGCATGGAGTGGGAGGTGGGGATCAATCTCCCCACCCCGAGATCACAACCTGAGCTGAGACCAAGAGTTGGTCGCTTGACCAGCTGGGCCACCCAGGCGCCACTCCCCTTCCCCCCATCCCCCACTGCTGCTTCTTGATGTAGACAGTTGTTCTGGGACTTTAACTGAAAATACATCAGCCACATGTAAGCATAGATACTGCCTAGCAGAACTAAATGACAGTTTTCCCCTTTCAATAACCTACTTAACATTGTTGTACTGAGTCTACAGATAGTCTCATAGGTCGCATAAAACTGAGAGTCTTTCTGAAGGATAACTGGTAGCTTTCAAAATGTTCATGCCGTTTGATTCTGGAATCCATTGTATAGGAAATCATCAAGACTTTACCTAATGATTTTACTAGAAGATGTTCACTGTAGCTGCCCAGTCAACAGGGCACATTATCAATCATACATGAGACAAAATACTGTATAACCATCAAAAATATGTAAATAGGTCTGTTTTTAGACATAAAGGATATTCATGATATTCTGTGGAATAAATCAAGTTCATAACAGTAAGGGCATATAAATATAAACAAGAAAATACATACATATGCATAGAAGAAATAATCAGAAAGGATGGACCAAAATGATAATTATTTCTGGGTAGTATGATTAACAGTCATTTAATTAATAAGGGATAATTTTATTTTTCTATCTTCTACAATGAACAGGTATTACTCATGAAAAAGAAAATTATTTAGCATTGATGGCCTCTGGAGTCGATAGATGGGACAAGAATCTGATGAACGTGGATCAGCAAGATGCCACTTCATCGATGTGTGTTGGTGTCAGTAGTGACACAAGCGGTTGATGGTGCACTGTTGGTTCACACAAAAGGATGTGGGTACAAGGGACTCGGCAGTGGGGCAGCTTGAGAAGAGCTTTGTAGATTGGTTCATATTTTTATTCTCTTTACCTAAAATGCCCTGATATTGTAAGAAAATTATTTAGCTTTCATTTTGACATTAGATAAAATCTATTTTTAATTTTCTCAAATAATAATGTATATACAAATGCATATTTGCAAAATAAGTTTAAAGTGTAGAAAATACACATACATAGAAATCCAGTGTCGCAGAAATGGAGCGTTACCATTAGCCCCATAGAGATCCTTTGTAAGTTCCCTGTTCCCATTTATACCCACCGCACCTCAGTGAAAACCTTGGTCCTCAATTATTTTTATCATTGTCTTGCTTTTCTTTATAATTTTATTTCTAAACAATATTTTATTAGTTTTGCATGTTTTTGGTCTTCGTACGGGTGAGATTATACTTATTCTTCTGCAGCTTGTGTTTTTTCACTGAGTATGTCATTTCTGAGTTTCATCTGTGTGGTGGGTGGCTGCAGCTCTCTCACTTTACTGTTTGCAGTCATGCGGGCATAAACGTATCGTGCCCTTGTGCATTCTCCTGTGCATGGACTTTTGCATGATCCACAGTTTTTGTACCGTGAAAGTTCTTATCGATGACCTCCGGAGCTTAGGTGTCAGTGTCTCGGCATACCCCTCCGTGTAGAATTGCTGGCTGGTAGGGAACTTACTAGATCATGTTAAATTATTTTCCAAGTTATTTGTCTCTCTTATATTCTTGCCGGGAGAGTATGAGAGTTTCTGTCCTCCATGTAGTCATCTATATCTGATAATATCAGACTTTGAACTTTTTACTAATCCAGTGGGTGTGAAATGATTTAATTTGTATTCCCTGAACATCAGTAAGGTTGAGTGTATTTTCTTGGATAGCCATTTGTGATTTCTTCCTGTAGCAAATCTGTTTTGGGTATTTTGGGTCATGTTTCTGTTGGGTCATTTCCATTTTTTTTAGCCTGGTTTGTAAGAATTCTGTTTATTCTGGGTACTCAACTTTTGCTAGTTATACATATGGGAGAGATCTAATTTTCCATGTAGTGTGTGTGATGAAGAGACATTTGTCCTTTTACTCGCTCTTTTTTTCATGATTTGCCTTTTTTGTGTCTTGTTTAAGCTGTCGCTACCTAGAGGTTCATAAACCCTGTTGTCTTCTAAAATGCTTATAATTTAATCTTTGTGAATCGTGTTGAAGGTGTCCAATTTTATTTTTTCTACATGGATGACTATTTATTCCAGGAAAGCTTACTAAAACATCTTCCTTTCCCCCACAGATGTGTATACACGGCCCCTCCGTCATAACTTGTGTACTAAATGAAGCTTCCATTTATGTGGGGGCCTGTTTGCTGGATCCTTCAGAGAACATACACATTCAAGTTGCACAGATGCCAGGGGGACATCTATAGGGAACATCTATTTTTTTTTTTTTGACAAAAAGGCGTTTTTCTCACATAACAAGCTACAAGTGGTACTCTTCGAGGTCATTGTCAGCCCAGTGATGTCCTCAAGAAGCCAGGCGCTTCCCTATTTCCCAAATCCCTCCAGCATCAGTTTGTGATGTCTCCTCACAGCTGCTGCTGCTCCAGATTTCATATCCACATGACCTCCACGTCCCAGGTGGAAAAAAGTTACCGAGTACAGGGCTGACTTCTCTCCAGCTTCTTTTACCCTACGCACATAGTGTGCATTCAGGTTGCCGGCTCACACACAGTCCCGTCCAGGGTGAGGAGCCTCAGGGAGGCTTCAGTGCCCAGGGCCAAGGCTGTTTGCCTTGCAGATCCCTATGGGTAGCAGTGGCACTGCTTTCCAGTTCACCTTCCCCTCCGGGTGCAGCCCTGTGAGGTTGCAGATCCCCTCTCCTTGGGCGGCCCTAGGCTTTGTCCTCTGCCTCTGCAGCCCAGAGGACAGTGAACACCGAAGCTGGAATTCATCGGGGTGGCAAATGTGGAACTAATGAAAGCTTTTGTTTACACCTCTGGCTTCTCACTTTGATGCAGTTCTTTGGCTTCTTAGTATTCTTTACTTTCTTGGCAGCTCATCACATACTTAGATTATTTTTTTTCCTGGAAGTTTTGGTTGTTTTTTTTTTATTATTTCATTTATGTATTTTTTAAAGATCCCATTCATTTATTTGAGAGAGAGAGAGAGAGAGAGAGAGAGAGAGCATGAGCAGGAGTAGGGGTGAAGGGCAGGGGGAGAGAGAGAAGCATGCTTCTCACTGAGCAGGAAGTCCAATATGGGGCTTGATCCCAGGACCCCAAGATCATGACCCAAGCTGAAAGCAGATGCCCAATCGACTGATGCCCTGGGAATTTTTAATTGTTTTTTTAGCAGAAGGGTCTGTCTCTGTCAGTATATCTCGTTCTCCAGACTGTGGAAACAAATTGGGCTAAATTCATTTTTTTTTTAATTGCATTATGTTTTATCCGTCTTGCCTAAAGGTTTGTTGGAGACTGAACCATTGCAAGGACGAGATGAAGACACAGTAGCCAGTGCTGACTTCTCTAGCATGCTGTCTGAGGAGGAAAGAGAAGAGTTAAAGGCAGAATTAGTTCAGGTATGTTTGGCCATCTTATTGTTCTGTCTATCTCAGGATCTTAGGAGTTACTGTTAGTTTTGTGTAAGTCCCGTGTTATAATTATGTTGTCTTTCGTGTATGTATGTATTTATTTTGAGCACATCAGCAATGGTGGAGGGTGAGGCCGTGGCAGGGAGGGGCAGAGATCTTAAGCAGGTTCCACACCCAGCACTGAGTTCAACATGGGGCTTAACCCACTGGGCCACCCAGGCACCCATATTGTCTTTCATTTAAGAAAACTTAATAAATGATATTGTAAGGTAATTCATTTTTTCTAGGGTGTTTTTGTAATGTTAGTTTTGCATTATCCACTGGTTATGGTAGAAAATGCATAGTTATGTTGCTTAAGCAACTATGAAAGTTGCTATAATATATATGCGCCTCTTACTCTTTGTAATATGCACCTCTTACTCTGTAATTTCACAATATTATGGGAAGAGTAATCATGTACAGACGTGATGAATTCCTCCAAGACCTTGGTCTAGGTACAGATGCAAGCGCCTTTTTAAGAGCAGTTCTTGCTTTAGGTCAGCAACTTAGCTCAACCAATATTTTTAGGTGTTTTCTTTTTGTAATGAAAAAGTCAGTCGTGGAAGGAACTGGATTTCTTAAGTGTGTACTCGTTTGCAGAAGAATAAAGTTCTGGGGGCAGAAAGGAAAGCTGTGGGGGATTCAGGTTTCCTTGTGTAGTTGCTGCAGGCCTATGGACTTAGAGGCAGGGAGGATGCCTGGCTCATCAGAAATACAACTTTTGTTAAAGTCAGCCCTTACAGACTTTGCGACCCAGTGGTTACATTGTAGGAGGAAAACACTGGAGAAAGGGGGCTTTTCAAGTAGAAGAAGTGGTGGAACCAGAGGGATGAGACCCGTATTCCTCCCCATTCTACGTCTCTGGGTCCCAGGGCAGGAAGCTCCGGGTCTAGCTGGATACAAGGCTTTGGGCTCAGTTGCAGGCTGAGGGCACAGCTTTGAGCTCCACCTCACCCTCTCCCTGCCTTGTCCACCCCAGACTTCAAGCTTAAATGCTCTAGCAGTGTTTATTTCAGACTGCTGCGAATAATATTAAAGACTTTCTACGTGTGTGCTTTGTGAAAGCACGTCCAAAAATGACTTCATTGTAGAATGAAAGAGTAGCTTGTTCTTCTGGTAGAACAGGAATTACTTCAGTAAGCACGGTGCCTTGAATCAAATAGCCTGGTTCTTGAGCTGGGTCTGTCCGTGGCCACTGATCTAGAACACCCAGCCGACTTCCAGTTGGCCACACATGCCAGCAGGCATGGAAAAGTCCGCCATGAAGGAAGATGTCATAGCTCTGTGTTTCCTTGCGGCCTGGAATTTGGGTTCAGGACCAGCTTGTTCATGTCACTTGTGTCCAAAAGTTCTGTTCTGCAGACTGGTGTCAGCTAACTGATTCGAAGCTAAAATTTAATGGCTTCATTGTTATGGTCCAAGTTTAAGTTCAGACAAAACCTCTGTAGCCGACCAACCTCTAGAAAATGCCTTGAGTTTTCTGGTTCTAGGACTGCTGAGGTGTACACGCAGACATAGATCAGTGTGTTTTTTATGTGTGTTCTTTATTCTCTAAACGTTCAAACATTCAAAGCATGCATTACTTTTCTAATCACGAAAAAGTGAGCCTTGGTTCTAACTGGGTGCCCCTGTATAAATACCGGTGGCGTGTCCTGGAACTCCTGTCTCATTGGTCACATTACCAAGCTTCCAGCACATGTCATTACTAAGACTCTTGACCTTGACTTCTGCATATAACACCAGGCCGCGTTACTCTGTTCAAGGCACCAGGATTCATGTTCTCATCCTTTACAATGCTTCCTGTCTCTTAGTTCTGGATTCTTCAGAAATGAAGAAGTATTGTGTGTTGCTGGTGTGGCATCATGACTCCCAGAGGCACATGGGCGCAGCTGTGTGCCCCAGGCCCCGTGGAAAGCAAAGGAAATGGATCTTTGCTGTTTTTTCTCTTCACATTTCCATTTCTACTCAATCCACCTCAGCCCACCTCTGCATAATGCTCATCCTTCTCTGTAAGTCTGCTTATGCCTGCTGCTGCTGTGTGTGTGTGTGCACATGTGCATGCACACTCACGCTCACACACCCACCCCAAACCACATTCTTTCCGATCACACACACATTCAGATTAGCTCGGATGCTGGGGTCTCATCACAACAAAGACACTGTGTTCCCTCTCTAGCTGTGTTTCTATCTGTCAAATAAATAAATAAATCTTAAAAAAAAAAAAAAA
>PITA01000282.1:180116-287469 GCA_004023965.1 Spilogale gracilis | reverse complement strand
CGCTACATCCCACACTGTTTTGTCGTTTATATGCCCCTGAGGATGGCCTTCCCCTTTGGGCATACTCATAACTCCACTCATCCACAGCCAGCGTGTTGTGTGCCACCGAGTGCTGGCAACAGAAGATCCGTCCTTATGCCAGGAGACCTAAATTAAGCAATATTGTCCAAAAGGCTACATCTCAGAATGAAGTTTGCATTTGAAAAGAGGAATCTGTTATTAACACAATTATTGTGATCATGCAATATGTATTTTTTTAAAAGTTTCTTCATCATGAGGCCGGTATCACCTCTGATCTGGTGCAGTGGTCTGTGTATGGAAGGTATGCAATTAAGATTTATAATGACCCTGAAATATTTTATAGCTTAAAGAAATATTTACTTTTTTTAAGTTTTTTTTTTAGTAACCTCTTCATGGGGCTTGGACCCATGACCCCAAGATCAAGAGTCACATGCTCTAACATCTGAGCCAACCAGATGCCCCAAAATATTTGCATTTTTAAATACCAGAAGTTGAATATATTTTCTTACAAACCTTACCAATATTTCAAAACATAGTGTTCTGTTTTAGCTATTTGTTCTCATTAGCTCCTGACATCTTTTTTGAGGTCTTTAAATATCTAGTCTTTGGGGTTTTTCTTTTCTTTCTCCCCTTTTTTTGATAAAGATTTTATTTACTTGAGAGAGAGAGAGAGAAAATGCAAGAGGGGGCATGGGGCAGAGGGAGAAGCAGATTCCCTTCTGAGCAGGGGCCCCCATGCAGGGCTTGATCCCAGGACCCTGAGATCATAACTGAGCAGAAGGCAGATGCTCACCCAACTGAGCCACTCAGGCACCCTTCTCTCTCTCCATCTTTGAATAAACTTGCTCACCATTTCTGTGCTGCTTTCACCCTATTCCACGCTTATTCCCTAAGCTGCATGTTACGCTTCATATTCATAACATGCCGAGGCTTTTGAAAAGGATGAAATGTTGACTTAGTACTGTAAATTTATGATTATATAAATACTGCCAGTGTCCTCTAGATAAAATGACTCAGGAAAAATAGGCATTAATAGGAGTAGGAAAAACAACAGGCAACATGATCAAGTAGGAAAGCTGATTTTCAGGCTCCCTTCCTCTCCCTTTGGGCTCTTCTTCCTTCCTTTGGTGTGTGGTTCCCAAGAAAGAAGACAGTACCCTCAAGTCACCTGTCTCGTAGATGTACAAAGAAGTGCCTTGGGCTCTGGGTCTTCCTTAGTTGCCTCCTTCAAGACCTTCTTCATTCTTTCTGGACAGAGTGGTGGACAGTATGTGGTGAGCAACTGAAGTATTTGTGATCAGTAATGTCTTACTGTCATACCCCATAGAGTCCTTCAGACACACAGAACCAATAGTATATATGTATGTTTAGATAAAAATAAATTTTACAAGGAATTGGCTGATGTGATTATGGAGACTGACCATCACAGGATCTACAGTCAGCAAATTAGAGACCAGGGGAGCTGATGGTGTGGTTCCAGTCTGAAGACCAGTAGGCCTGAGGCCTAAGAATAGCTGATATGACAGTGCAAATCTGAAAGAAGAAGAAAAAGAACATCCCCACTCAAATGCAGCCAGGCAAGAAGAGTCCCTGTTAACTGAAGGAAGGTCAGCTTTTGTGTTTTATTTAGTCCTTCAACTGATTTGATGAGCTCCACCCGCTTTGAGAAGACAATCTGCCAAATCACTGGGCATCCCATGGCCCAGTCAAGTTGACACATAAAAATAACCATTGCACTCTCTCTCGAGTAGTATCTGGATTCTGATCTTAGTTCTTAGGAGTCTCAGTCAAAGGCATGATTATCCAGGAGAGGAAGCTGGCCTTGAAGCAGTGTATGCAAAAGACCAGATTCTCTTACTCCTAAGCATCATACTGATGATTTAATAGTTTATGAAAGATTTCTTTTCCTGGATATAGCTAGATATTTTATGTAATCTAGTAGATAAAATGAGAGTAAATTTTCTATCTTCTAATATAAATTGCATTTTGAAGGTAATTCATTAGCTAATTCAGATTAATTTATGTTTTTTCCTTTTTTATTGAGGTATGAAATTAACTGTTTCAAAGTGAACAGTTCAATAGCATTTAGTATACTTACAATGGTGTGTAACTACCACCTCTAGTTCCAAACTATTTTTAGCATCCCAAAAAGAAACTCCATATTTATTACGCAGTTGCTTCCCCTTTCCCCTTCTGCATTCTGATCTACGGATTTACTATTCTGTATATTTCACATAATAGATGACATTTCGTGTCTGGCTTCTTTAACTTGGCTGAATGTTTTTGAGGTTCATCCACATTGCAGCATGTCTCAGTACTCTGTTCCTTTTTATGGCCAAATAAGGCTCCATTTTGGTGTCTACTGCTGTTGTTTATCTGTTCCTCCTTTGATGGACATTTGAGCTGTTTTTACATCTGGCTATTGTGAATGGTGCTATTGTGCACATGTGTGTTCATGTATTTGTTTATATTCTTTGGGGAATATACCTGGGAGTGGAATTGTTGGTCATATGCTAATTCTATGTTTAACTTTTTAAGAACCAACAGACTCTTTTCCACAGAGGCTGAGCCATTTTCCATTCCTACCTACCCATGTTCAAGGGTTCCAATTTTGCTACATTCTCACTGACACTTGTTATTCATATTTAAGTAATCAAGTTTCAATATCCAAGGAATAAATATTGGTCATACAAGGAGAGATCTTCTAGGGAGTCAGGAAACCAAAGAACCAGACTACTAGTTTATAATAAAGAAATGACCAATTTAGAATTAAAGGGAAAAGGCTATATTAAACCCTTCAATTAATGACTTACCTGCACTCCACCTCATCCCAGAGAGAATTTGATGTGGCTCACAGAGGTACTTATGGTATCTGATTCCCATACCACTGACATCAGAGTATCTGGAAGCTCTGGTTACATAATGTAGGTAGCCTGGCCCTACCAAACTGAAGGTATCAGAGTTTTGGGCATGAAAAGGGCCACAGCTCTGGAATCTGCATTTTAAATATGCCCAGTGAGTTAATTTTATGTAAACTGAAATTGAAAACCACCGGTGTAACCAGACTAAAAAATCTCCTTAGTCAGATGAGGGGTAGACTCACGTCGTGAGCATCACTTAAAATATTTGTGATTAAAGGCTTTGCCGTGCGGCAGAACTCTCTGTTCTGTGGAAAGAGATGTGGTTTTCATTTTCATTCTTGCAAGCTAATATAATTGAAGATTATGTTTTTCAATGTCTGGATTTCCTTATCGATATTTTGGCATATAATTAGATCACCAGTAAATATACTGAAAAGCTTCAAGAAATATCTCAACATTTCATTGAAATGATGAGAATTTCATTAAAGAACCTGAGAATAGACCCAGCTGAGTAACCACATTTATGTTTCCATCCTTAAAATCTGTTCCTTACAAATATTTTTTTAATATGTGCTTCCATGCTTAAAATATTAGACGTGGGACTCCATTGTTCTTTCTTTAGGTTGGTGTTTGGTAAATTGATCACTTCAGTGTTTCTCTTCACTTTTGGAGAACCAAGGATTTCATTAGAAAACTGAATCCCTTGCCTCCCTCAAATAACTAATGAATCCCCTACTGTCCCCCAATATTGAATAAATTTCTAGGGTCCCATAGATAATGAGGTTGAGAATATCCAGTTGTTTAAGACTCTTTCCTCTTCTCTACATCTGTAAGTTCTTTCTGTCAGTTAAAAATTGTCCCATTATTATTATTACACAGTGAAAGCCACAATCAGACCCAGTGCATAAAAACCCCAAGATTCCCAACCAGTTACTCAAAACACATTATTTATGCAAAAGAAAGCAGAAAATATCTTTTTACAGAATAAAAGGCTGCTGCAGAAAGAGAGCTAGAGATACAACCTTGAGAAATAGGAAGTCACTGATTAAACACAAGAAGACACATGGACAAAGTTGAAAAAGTGGACTGTGATGTGATCGCAAAAGAATAGAGGGTTTAATTTTAAAATAACCGTGTGTTCTCATTTAATGGAGAGACTAAGCATGATCCCTTTGTGTGGTCCCCGAGTAGACTCCTTTTGCAGCAATGAGTGTATGTCTGCATACTGAAGACCCCGCTCATCAAGACAGTGCTACTGTCTATAACATTTTTATGGAGTGCAATTCATGTTAGAAAGATTTTTGTGAGGGGCGCCTGGGTGGCTCAGTTGTCAAGCATCTGCCTTTGGCTCAGACATGATCCTGGGGTGCTGGGATCGAGCCCTGCATCGGCTCCCTGCTCGGCAGGAAGCCTGCTTTTCCCTTTTCCATTCCCCCTACTTCTGTTCCCTCTCTCGCTGTGTCTCTCTCTTTCAAATAAATGAATGAATGAATAAATAAATAAATAAATAAAGACCATGGGCAATTAAAAAATTTTTTTTAAAAAAAGAAAGATTTCTGTGAACATCAGAAAACTGTCCCATAAACATAAGAAATGACTAATGCAAGATTACTAGGACATTTGCTGATATTAAAAACTCCAAGAGATTGGTTTTTTTCTACCGTAGTATTTAAGATGCTCCGACTTAGAATTTTGCCTATTTTGTTTAAATGATTATTTAAATAGCTTCACACTATTCCAGTCTGTCCACTATTGGGGTAAAATCTTCCTTGCACTTGTAAAAAGGCTAATCTGTGCAAAAGTGCTTGTCTTTCTTAAGAGGCTTTTCTAGCTGCTATATCTCCGGTAACCCAAGGAGCACATTTGCTTGATGACTGATGGTGTTAGTGTAAATGTGGTTTGTGGTCAGAAGTAGAGTGATCCTCTGAATATAAATGAGACACAGCTGCCACATTTGTAAAAATAAGAAATTTGGTAAAAATGTCAGTCTTTTTATGACCCCTGTGCGTGTGGGATGCTAAGGGAGTACTAGTAGTTCTCTTCTGGCTTCACAGAGAAAGTCACGATCATTTGTACTGTTCAGAAAATAAAGATGTAAATTTAAGCAATATTACAAGGGCAGTACATTAGAAAATATGACAACAGAATAAAATACGACAATTGGAATCAAAGACTTTGTGGAGTTTCGAATCGATTTTCACAGGTTATAACAACACTCTCTAAAATCTTGGTATTTTACAGAGCTGCTTTGTTAGAAATTACATTTGTAAGAACAATTTTTTTGTGTGTGACTTACTTATTTTAGAACTGGAAGTTTGTACCTTTTGACCTTCTTCACCCATTTCATCCTCCCCCACATACTCCTCTCCTCCAGCGATCATGCGTCTCTTCTCTGTATCTATGAGTTTGTTTTCATTTGCTTTGGTTTTTTTAGTTTCCACATATAAATGAGATCTTATAGTATTTGTCTTTGTCTGATAACATTTCACTTTTCACTCAGCATAATACCCTCAAGTTCCATCCATGTCACAAATGGCAACATTTGCTTTTTTATGGCCAAATAATATTTCTCTCTCTCTCTCTCTCTCTCTCTGTGTGTGTGTGTGTGTGTGTGTGTGACATTTTCTTCCTCCATTCGTCCATCATTGGACACTTAGCATGTTTCCATATCTCGATTATTGTAAAGAATGCTGCAATGAACATGAGGTGTATATATCTTTTTTGAGTTGCTGTTTTCATTTTCTTTGAATGAATACCCAGAAGGAAAATTGTTGGTGGTATGGTAGTTCTATTTTTAATCTTTTGAGGGATCTCTATAGTGTTTTACATAGTAAACAAGAGCAATTTTATGAGATTTCTTTTCTTCTAATACAGGGGAAAGAGGAAATATGTCCACCCATAACCTCATACATGAGTGTTCATAGCAGCTTTATTTGCATTGGCCAAATCCATATTCACTAGGTGAATAGGTAGCAAACTGTCCATACAAGAAATACTACTGTTGAGGAAAAAGGGAAGAACCTATGCTAATGCAGCAACACGGATAAATCTCAAGTAATTAGACTGAGTGAACAGAGCCACACAAAAATGAGTATATGCTGTGGAGTGAAAGAAGGATCAGCGAGCTGCTACCTGGAGGAGAGGGCAGTGGGGGAAGAAAGAGGGAGGAATTACAAAGAGGACATAGAAAACTTTTGGAGGTGATGGATATGTTCCCTTTCTTGGTAGCAGTGATGATTTCACCAGAGTAACACACATGTCAAAACTTACAGACTATATACTTTAAATTTGGGCAGTTTATTACACATCAGTTACATGTCAATACATTGTTAAAAAGGAAAAGCAACACAAATCCGTTCTTGCTTACATCTCTCCTCACTTGTTCTCCCTTCCTGAGGCACTAGCTTGGCAAAACCAGTCTGCCTAGTGTGTGCCTGCATCAATGTAGTGATGTGTGATGGGCAAACAATAAACACACAGTACTGACCAGTGACAACTGAAGTTGCTTTAGGAGCAACTTAAATGTTAAAAAAAAAAAAAAATGTGGCAGGGGGCACATGGGTGGCTCAGTTGGTTAAGCATCCGACTCTTTATCTCAGCTCAGGTCTCGATCTCAGGGTTGTGAGTTCAAGCCCTGCATTTAAAAAAATAATAGTAATAAAGAAGTTTCCAAGCCAAAAAATTAAGTAGCAGCTATTTCCTAGTAGAAATAGGTAATCATTCTTGTTTATATTTTCCTGTTTGAGTGAATTCTTTATAAGGAGCAGTGATTACTTTTATAATCATTTAAACTTAAAAAAAGCTACTTCTGTTTTAAAATACCAGACCGCCATCGCTATAGGATGCATTTGCTGTAGGTCAGCGTGGGCCTGATAGGGCGGTGCACGGGGCTGCTTTGGAGCACCGAGCGCTTTGAAAGTGTGTGTTTCAACTGCCCTCACATCTTTCCGCACCCCTTTCCCTCCCACCTGTAGCTCGAAGACGAAATCACGACATTACGGCAAGTTCTATCAGCCAAAGAAAGGCATCTGGTTGAGATAAAACAAAAACTCGGCATGAACCTGATGAATGAACTAAAACAGAATTTCAGCAGAAGCTGGCATGACATGCAGACCTCGACTGCGTAAGTATATCAACAGGATTTTTTTAGAAATCACTTCCTGCTGTCTCTCACCTCTTCTGGGTTTTTTGTTTTGTTTTGTTTTGTTTTTCTATGAGGCAGATTTGGAACTTGTGGCTAGGAAAATATTTTCTCTAGAAATCAAATAAATATGAATAATCATCAAATACATTGCATGATGCAGAAAAGTAGCTTCATGAAATTAAACTGTTTACCAGATGACTTTTATGGGTTTGTGTTTTTTCTCTGTATTACATACTTTTAAACATTTGTCAAGTAGATGTTTTTTTCTTTATGTTTTCTCATACAGTTCTAAATGGACAGGTGTTTTTCCTCGGAATACTTGGCATTCACTACAGATTTTCAGTTTCTATACCAAATGGTTGGCAGGTTTAGTACGGACTTGTTGCCCACTAATTTAAAAAGAAATGCTTTTATTTTGGGGGTGTGCTTTTCATCCCTTCTACTCTAAAGAATATTTAGAGCTGGGGTACGGCCATGTGAGATAATAGAATGTGTGTGTGTGTGTGTGTGTGTGTGTGTGTGTGTGTGTGTGTGGTGTGTAGGTATTGCTTTCTGTCCCTGGTTCCTGACACAGAGTCCCTAAATCTCTTGGAATTTCCAGAGTAGTAGCAGTTCTAATGAGGTGACTTTCAGTGGCTCTGGGATGGGGGACTGGTCACAGGAGAGACCAAGCCATGATTAGAAGCTTGGACTTACAGTGCTGTGTCCTATCCTCCAGAATGGGGAGAGGGGGCTGGAAATGGAGTTGATGACTGGTCATGCCTGTCATACCTCCATAAAAATCCCCAAAACATGGGGTCCAGAGAGCTTCTGGGTTGATGAATACAGGGCAGTGCTGGGGGAGAGGCACACCAAAAGAGCATGGCAGTCCCACAGCCCTCCCCACATACCTTGCCCTGCCCGTATCCTTGTCATATCCTTTTATAATAACTAGTCATCTAGTGAGGAAACCATTTTCCTGAGCTCTGCAAACCACTCTGGCAAATTAATCACACTTGAGAAGGAGGTCATAGGAACCTCCGATTTATTGGTCAGAAGCACACAGGTGAAAACCTGGACTCGCCATTGGCATCTGAAGTGGAATGAGGGGGTCGGGTCTCGGAGGATTGAGCCCTTCACCTGTGGGAGCTGACACTGTCTTCCGGTATGCAGTGCCTTAAATTGTAGGACACCCAGCTGGTGTCACAAGATTTGCTTGGTGAGGGGAGAACCATGTTTCTGGTGTTGAATGTGTTGTGAGTGTGGTAGCCTGAGAGCAAAGGAGACACGCAGGAAAAGTGAGTTTTTCCTGTTCACACCACCAGAAATGATTTTGGCTTTCCCATTCTCTTTTTGTATTAAGCAAGATGCAAAATAACTTTGGGATTCTACAATCATACTTTCATTGGATAACTTTTTAAATTACATGAGCTAGTCAATTATTGTGGGGCTTTTCTTTTTTTATCAAGATTTTATTTATTTATTTGACGCAGAGAGAGATGATAAGTAAGCAGAGAGGCAGGCAGAGAGAGAGAAGAGGAAGCAGGATCTCTGCTGAGCAGAGAGCCCAACGGGGGCCTCGATCCCAGGACCCTGAGATCATGACCTGAGCTGAAGGCAGAGGCTTTAACTCACTGAGCCACCCAGGCACCCTTGTGGTGCTTTTCTAATGATTTAAAATATTTGCTTGCTAGGTGTTCTTGTATCAAAGGGAATTACCTTATGATGTAATTTTTCTTTTTTTGTGAGTTGGGTGAGTAGAGGCTGATGGAGAAAGTTTTATCCCTGGCCCTAACATTAGCCCCCAATTTTTGTCTTTGTGTTCTGCATTTTCTTCCCTGGCATTATTCATTGGATGATAAAGTTATTACATTCCTAATATTTTAGTGGAAATCAATTTTTCTCTTTGCAGATACTTTTCTCTCAGGCATAGATAGGCCTGGCAGTAGGAATAAGTACCAGTGATGGACAGCAATCACTGTGGTTGTGCTGGTGGCCAGTTTTGCCTGCTGGCTACAAAATACTAGCCCTAAGACCTGACGAATGTGCGCTTTGCATGAAGAGTTCCATCTAAACGGAACTTGACATCTCCCCACTCTGCTTCCCGTAGGTTCCACGTAAAGGAGAATGTTCTCTTCTCGCACCACAGCCTAGACTCCTATCTGCTTCTTTGCTTGTGTCTCGCAAGGGCTGATCCAGACGGCATCAGAGCACAGCCCAGAGCAGGGCAGATTGGAGCCAGAGAGCCCATCGAGTTATCTCTAGAGACAAATTAACCTTCCCCAAACCCGATGGTGACAATTCTGAAAGATGATAAGAGACCACATGGTGGTGTCATCAATTTAAAATATATATTGCAGCATTATTAAATGAGCTTCTCTGTCAGTAATATGGGCTTCTGTCTTTGCACTTTGGTGGCGTATACACTTAATGGCCCTGCGTGAGGTGGAACCAGCTTCGGGATCCTCGTCCTGGCCGGGCGCCTCCTGTCACGCTGATTAAATCTCCCTCTAGGGTGGAAGACCCAGGCAGGACCTTCCCTAACCACACTGCAGGACTGGGCTGACCCAGCACTCGCATTGCTGAAGGGAGGGGCAGACCGGCCCTTACCTGGGCAGAGGGTACCTTAGGAGGGGCAGGGTGGGGAGAGACTCACAGTTGTTGGAGACATGGAATTGGGGTGAGCAAGTTCAAGAAGGGTGGGCAGCCTCCTCCCACATGGGAAAATATACAGTCTCTGGTTTTCTCATGTTTGAGAGACAAGCTGGTTTCATAGTCAGGCAGTCAGTTAGTATCAAGCTTTTTGTCAGATGAATAGATTTATCCCCAGGGTTATGGAGTTGAAAGACCACTCAGGACAGCAGAGTTTGGTTTTTGTTGATTTTAGAGGTTATTCCTAATAACCAGTGAAACTGTGACTATGAGGAGTGATGTGAAGAAAAATAGAGTATTATATATGAAGCAGGAGATCTAACCTTGCCTAGAGCCTCAGGGAAGATTTTTTAAGACAAGAGACAGGTGCTTCAGCAGAGCTCTGAGGAATGAGTGGGAATTGTATCAGAAGGAGAGAAGGCTCCCTCTCCCCCAGGAAAGCAGTCCAGTTCATTAGTGTTTTGGAGACAGCAGGGAGAAGAGGAGGGAGTCTGTACAGGGCCTCACCGTACTGTTAATAGAGTTGCTCTTACTCCACAGGCACTACAAAGCCGTTAAAAGGGTCGTGACATTTCATTTACCCACCATGTCTTAGGTGTCGTTATGATCCAGCTAATCTAAGCCCTTGGGATATGGGATTCAACAGGATGGACAAAGTTCCTAGCTTCTTCGAGTGATGAAAGAGAAAAGAGCATGAAATCTGTGACAAAGGAATGATGGGAGGAGCTGTCAGAGGTACTATGATAAGGCCTGCAGAAGGTGACGGGCTGGAGGAGAGGGCAGAAGCTGATGTGACAGAGTCCCAGTCCAGGAAGCCCTGTCCTAGTGCTGTCCTGGGCGCTTACTCTGAGCCGACACCTGAGTGACCAGAAGGATCCCGCCTTGTGATGATGTAGGGGAGATCTCTGGGGTTGAGGCAAAAGTTGCTGCAAAGACCCCGAGGCCGGAAGCAGTTTTGTAATGTAGAAAGTGAGGTAGAGGTCGGGGCTTTGGGGAGCCTTCCAGACCACGGAGAGGACTGGGAATCTTATTCCAAGGGCCCTGGATGCCATTGGAAGATTTGAAGCAGGAAGTAATCTGTTCTGATTCACCTTTAAAAAAAAATCACTCTGGTTTCTTTGTGTTATACAGAATGGGGAGAGGAGGGAGTGGAGATGGGAAATTCATTTCTGAGACTATTGTAGTAGTCCACTTTGGTGAGGATCATGAGGGACAGAGAGAGGATGGGATGTGAAGGCCAGTCGGGGCGGGGGGGGGTGGATTTCCCCAAGGTTGGGGTGGGAGAGGAGGGAAAGACAGGAATCAAGTGTGACTGTCCTGTCTTTGACGTGGGCAGCCTGTTGAGCACTGGGACTGTTTACAGCAGTGCGCACTCCAGGCCTCACGGCTAAGCCCCTGAGTAAGGGCTCCAGTTACTTGGATTGAAATCTAAGTCCTCAGCATTGGTGAGATGAGATCATATTAGTAGCTATTTCATAGAGATTGAGGATTCAGTGAGTTAATATTTGTAAAGCAGGCAGAATGGTGTCTGATACTTTGTAGGCCTATTTGCTGTTCTAGAAAACAGTCTGCTGGGGAGACCCAAGAATTCCATTTTTGTGACAAACATGTTTTTATGTCGAGAGGGCCACTCTGAGGAAGAGTCGGGGATGGAAATAAACAGGGGGGTTCATCTGCATACTGATGTCATTGAACACTACAGGACTACACGAAAGTTCCTCAGAGATTATTTAATAAATGTGGGTGGACTCCTCACTCTTTTAGGAATGATATGAGCCTTCCTTTGTAAGGAAGAATCGGTCGTTAAATTAAAAAAATCTTAAAAAAAAAAAAAAAAAAAAAGCCTTCGGCTCAGGTCATGATCCCGGAGACCCGGGATCAAGTCCCACGTTGGGCTCTCTGCTCGGCGGGAAGCCTGCTTCTCCCTCTCTCACTCCCCCCGCTTGTGTTCCCTCTCTGGCTGTGTTTCTCTCTGTCAAATAAATTTTAAAAATCTTTAAAAAAAAAAAAAAAGGAATCAGTCATTTTCTTAAGAGGGAGGCATAAGTCTATCAGTAAAATAATTTCAGGAGAGTACCTTTTCCCTACCGTCTTTTCTTGGCTGCTGAGAGAGGGAGAAAGGTCTCAATGACCTGGCGGCAGTCCTGGTGTGGCTTGGTTACAGAATCTGTTTTCCCCTTGAGTACACGAAATCCCTGCTGTTAGTGTGGTGATATGCATTCTAGGACAAGATCTATACCTCATAGGGTGAAAATTTTAATGTGAGGGAATGAGGAGCTGGGTAAGGTTAGGTTGGGTAGAATTAAATTTCAAAGCACTAAAAAGAATTTTAGCTGTCAAAGGATTGAAGGTGATTCCCAGAGGCAATACTTTGCATACTGATTAAGCAATCATGACCTATTTAGTTTGATTTATACTAAAAAGAAAAATCTATGATATGTTAATGAAGAAGGATCTTGGCATATTTTAGCCTGTGGTAGGATTCAAGTAGGAATAGGACAGAATGAGTAGAAATAATTACGCAGCATACTGAAAGTACCTCCTTTATGGATAACCATACAGTAACAGGTCAAAAGATCATCGATCATTGGTATTTGGGGTTTGTTGCTGCTTTTGTTTTTGTCATAGTTCTGCACTGCTTTGATTGGAGAGACTTTAAGAACACACACCAAAAATTCCTGTCACTTCCTTTCTTTGTTGTCTTAAGGGGTTGTGGTTGTTGTTGTTCTCCGCTGCTTTTTTGCTTTTTTGTCTTTAGGCTTTAAAGAGGCATGGGAGATGTGCCTGGGTGGCTCAGTCATTAAGCGTCTGCCAGGGATGAACCCTGCATCAGGCTCCCTGCTCAGAAGGAAACCTGCTTCTCCCTCTCTCACTCCCCCTGCTTGTGTTCCCTCCCTCGATGTGTTTCTCTCTGTCAAATAAATAAATAAAATCTTAAAACAAACAAACAAACAAACAAAAAGAGGGAAGTGGGAGACAGACTTGGGAGTGTTAGAGGTAGAGAGGACACAGGAGGAGAAATTAAACCTCTTCTGTAGGTAGAAGGGGTAGGAATTCAGAAATGCAGTGTTCTTATTGGTTATTCAAACTGATAGGCTTCATTTTAATAAGTGTTCAGCCTCTGCTAATTCATGACATTTCTCCACTAATAAACCCCTGTGAGCTGTACCACAGACCTAATGGTAGGTCTGCCAAGGGGAGAAGGTTTTGGAACAATTCCATCCCTTTGGAGCAATTAATAACTTCATCCTTATAAAGAGGAGTAAAATGCAGCATTTAAAAAAATGTACAATGCTTGGAAATTGAAGTTTAGTTTATGATTTATTTGCTCTTTGATTTTGTGCTTCTAAGACTTCCAAACCATTATAGTCAGTAATGATTGTTACTTCTTCTTTTATGAGGAGCCTGTCATAACACCATTGAGTTGGGAAGTACCAGTGAAGATTAAAGACCTAATTTCAAAAGACACATATAGTCAGTCTCTCAGACAGCTATTTATTCTGTTTACCTTTTTGCCTTTCATCTTATCACACAAAGCAGGAAGTAGACTCTTCATTTCCAGGTTCAGGTGTATGTTTATGGAACCTTTCGAAGAAAATCAGCCTAAATACTTCTGCTGCATCTTTGGTGAGATGCTGCATGGCAACTGTTAAAATAATAATCTTAAAATCTGTAACAGAAAATGTATCTGTGCTATAAAGTATCTTCTTGTAAAAAAGACTGAATTTTTAATTCTTCCATTTGTGTATAAAAAATGCTTTAAGTCAAAATGTTTTGGAAGACATGCTTTCTTCTTTTGATTATTAACACTACTTTCAAATCAGTAAGACATGACAAGGTGAACTGCATGAAATGTCAGTAGAATAATAGAATGCCTTTTATTTGGTTTTAGAGAACCTTACCTCTCCCTACTTTAGGTCCCCTTGTCAGTGTGCCGGCCAACCTGTCCTGGCCAGTAAATGTTATCCATTCCTTAAAGAAGATGTGGTTTAGAGGCTCCTGGTGGCTCAGTCAGTTAAGCATCTAACTCTCGGTCTTGGCTCAGGCCCTGATCTCAGAGTCATGAGACCGAGCCCCACACTGGGCTCCATGCTCAGCAGGGAGTCTGCTTGAGAATCTCTCTCCTTTAACCTCTGCCCCCTTGCTCACACTCTTTCTCTCAAAATAAATAAATAAATCTCAAAAGAAAAGAAAAAGATGTGGCATACGTATCATTCTGCCATGACAAAGAAGGAAATTCTGCCTTTGGACAATGTGGACAAATCTAAGGGGCCTTATGCTAAGTGAGGTGAGTCAGATCCTGCACGATATCACTCATATGCGGAATCTAAAAAAAGTTTAAAAAGAAGTCAAATTTTTAGAAGCAGGGAGTAGAAGGGTGATTGCTAGGGACAGTGGAGTTGGGGGAAATAGAGGAAGGCTGGTAAACGCAAACTTCCAGTTATAAGTAAAAGTCTGAGGATCTAATTGTACAACAGTGATTCTAGTTGATACCTTCATTGTACAACGGAAATTTGTGAAGGGAGTAGGACTTAAGTGTTCTCACCAATATATATATAAAAACATGGGAAGTGATGGATGTGTTAATTCACTAGGTGGGAGGAATTCTTCCACAGTGTATATGTATATCAAGTCATCACAGTGTACACTTTAAATGTCTTACAGTTTTGTCATTCATACTTCAGTAAAGCTGGAAAATAAAAAGGCTATCCATCCCAGCTAAAGGATCTCTGAAAAGTAAAGCCTGTGTTCCCATTGACTTTCAATGAAAAGTAGAGGGTTTACTTATACGCTAAATAGAAATGTCTCCCAGTAAGAAGTCTTCAGTGAGTTAATGCCCATAAATACGCAACAAGTGTCAGCCACTGTTTGAGAGTACGGTTACACTTTTACCAAAGAAAGTTCAGGCCTGGACCAGATTCCAGCCTGGTCCTACAAAGCTGCTGTTTGCTGGAATCGCTTTGAAGCCCATGAGGACGAATGCCCTTCCCTTGCCAGCAGGCTTCCCTGGCCCTCCTCCAGAGTCGGGAGCCGCACGCTGCAGAGTCCGACTCCCTTCTATAGCTGAAGTCTGGCAATCCGCCTGGACTCTATTTCCTTCCTCTGGCCTCATATGGCTTGTGCTCCAGCATATCCAGGCCCTGGGGACAGAAGGATGATGAACGAGATGCAGCCCCTGCCCTCAGGAAGTGCAGGCAGGTCACAGCGGCAGGCTTGAAAACCATAATCGCAACAGAGTGAAAAATGTGTTCCGAAAGAGCGCTGCAAAGTGCGTCACCGGCACACAGAGGAAAGGCGCATAACGCAGACTTCTGGGACCATCTGCCTCCCGGTGCACAATTGACAGAAAGCTGAGGGTCCCGTAACATTTTAAACATTTATTTCAGGAGAATGTATCCGTCTCCTGTTGCATCAAGGATGTTACTCAGCAATGGTGTACATTTATATTTAGCTTAAAATGAGAGACGTCATCTAAAACGCTAAATACCATTTCCATTTAAATTACAAGGTTGTCAAGTCAATCAGAAGGTTGGTGTTTAAATTGTTTTTCAATATGTGAATATTATCGGATGTAACTGTATGTGATAGGGTTGAAAACCGGTTTTAAGGGCGCCTGGGTGGCTCAGTTGGTTAAGCGACTGCCTTCGGCTCAGGTCATGATCCCAGAGAGGATCGAGTCCCACCTCTGGCTCCCTGTTCAGCAGGAAGCTTGCTTCTCCCTGCCTCACTCCCCCTGCTTGTGTTCCCTCTCGGGCTCTGTTTCTCTCTGTCAAATAAATAAAATCTTTAAAAAAAAAAACAAAAACAAAAACCGGTTTTAAGAATTAGGAGTATGGACTGTGTACTAAATTCCATGGCACCGTAAAGGAAGTAAGAAGTAAATGCAATGACATCCTTTAGGGTTTTCAGTGGCCTAACAGGAGGGTCTTTTTTCAAGATGTGGGCACCTTGCCTCTAGATAGGGAGGCGTATGACTTCATTCAGCTTTAAGATGGAGCCCAGTTAGAATGCAGTGTAAGCTTACAGGGTCTGTGCAGTACACAGCTCTGGGGGGGACCCTTGGCTCACATTGTGATGTGAGTAGTGCTTCTTAGAGCTTTTAAGTGCTCCGAGCCCACTGGCCTATTTCTCACGGGATCCCTGCTTACTTTGTTCTGGGAAGCCACTTCTTCCCATATTACCTTTTGCCCCCCCCGCCCCATTAAATCGCTTTCCCTTCATTATTGGTCTTTATGTAACGTATGTAGGATATCCAGTAGTTGTTTTTAAGATATGCGGTCATTAGGGAGGAGAGGTATAAAAATGTGGGGAAAGAGGTACATCTTAGAAGTCATAAGATGCAATATTATTGCTTTTCTCCACAAATACTTGAGCTATAGACAGCTGACCTAACTCACCTTCAAATGTTTGTCGTTTCCAAGACGTGTGACAGGAAGGCAGGCAGCCTAGCACTCACCCTGTCTCTGTCTTTGAAAGGTCCTCTGGGCCTCAGTCTCATCATCTGTAGTCTGAAGAAACTGGACTCCAGAACCTTTCAGATTTAACATTAACATACAAGGCAGAATGGGACCTAGTATGTCTGTGGACTAAATAAGGAGGGCTGGAGCAGGGGGGCAAGAGGACCAGCTTGTGTAAGATCATCACGAGCCCGTTATATGGACTTTGGCTTTTATTCCAAGTCCTCAAGGAGTCAATCTGGTGGGAACATAAGCGGATGAACAGACCATTGCTGAATTACCTTACTAAAACTTTTTGAAAAAAGATCGCTATATTATCTTAAGATCGTGTACCCTTCTAGAATATTCCCAGCCATGGATGTTAGAAAAGTAAGTGAAATAGTAGTTATATTTTGCCCTTTTCTGGTTAATTTTACCCCTGAACAGTAAAAGCTGAATTTTCACATTGAAATACACATTTTCTAGTTTCTGTGTTACCTTTGATGGCTGTTTTCTGGCAAGTGTCTCTTCACAGAGTTAGAACACACACTTGCAGAACACGTGTACCCGGGAGCACTTCTGCTTGCCATTACACATCTGATCTGCACATTACACATGCTTCATATTTTTCCTGAATTCACATTTAACAGTCTGACTTCCCCACTGATGAGCAGCTGTCCACCCATCATCCCCAGACAATGAATAGAATCACTAACCTCTGGATCATATTCTTCCTACAGCTATTTAGAAAAGGAGTGTTCCGGTGGCATGCTCGGCAGGAAGCCTGCTTCTCCCTCTCTCACTCCCCTGCTTGTGTTCCCTCTCTGGCTGTGTTTCTCTCTGTCAAATAAATAAAATATTTAAAAAAAAAAAAGAAAAAGAAAAGGAGTTTTCCAAAGTAAGGAAGGGGAAGGATGGGGAATGTTGTGTGGACAATGGTGATGTGTAAGCTGTGGTTCTATGTTTCTGTCTTACCTCCAGCTACAAGAAAACACACGAAACCCTGAGTCACGCAGGGCAGAAGGCAACAGCTGCTTTCAGCAACGTTGGCACGGCCATCAGCAAGAAGTTTGGAGACATGAGGTACTGTGGCACAGCACCGTGGGGATGCTCTCTATTGGCTTATCTTCCTAACATACTCTTACAAAATTGGATTAACATGTTTTCTGGCTGATAATGATTGATGACTGAGATCACTTTTTATAATGGGGAGTTTTCTGCCTGCTGGGCTGCTTAGTGAGCCTGGTCCCGAACATGCCCTTTCCAGTAGAACATGACCTAGTAAAAATAGAGGATCCAGCACTCCTTTAATTACTGGTAGTAAGAGGGGGATTTCAGAAGAAGGCAGCATACTGAATTTTATTCATTAAAATTTAAACAGTAAGGTAAAATATGCATTCAGTGGAATAGGCTCTGATAAACGATTACAGGTTACATTTTCGTATACATCCATCTAGGATTTTTTTTATGCTAAATACATACATATTCTTTTATTCCAAAAGGGGGCCGTGGTATATAGTCTTTGCGCATTTTGGTTATTTTCAGTATTTCATTATTATATCAATTTAGAGCGAACATCAAGATTCTGAACTGAGAACCGAGTGTCCTCACTATAGGTTCCAGAAAAAACAGTGCAGTTTTTGACCATTTTTATTTTTTATATTATGTTTTAGTAAGTTATCTCATAGAGAGTTGTTATTTCCTTTTTATTTTATTTTTTTTTGCTTGTTTAAATACCTATCATAGTTTATTTTGAATTTGATGATATGTTCAGGAGATTTTTCTTTATAAATCAATTTTATTTTTCTCTCTAGATATCAGATTAATTTTTAAAAAAACTTTTGAAGTATACATTTTAAATGTCTTCCTTTTTTTTTTTTTAAATATTTTCTTTATTTATTTGACACAGAGAGAGATCACAAGTAGGCAGAGAGGCAGGCAGAGAGAGAGGAGGAAGCAGGCTCCCTGCTGAGCAGAGCCAGATGCGGCCTCAATCCCAGGACCCTGAAATCATGACCTGAGCTGAAAGCAGGGGTTTTAACCCACTGAGCTACCCAGGCACCCAAATGTCTTCCTTTTTAAAAAGAACTGCATATAAATTTTCTTGGATTCTTAAACTATTTCTTTATTACCCTACAACTTTGTACCTAGAGGCAAATACTTATATTGTTGTGTTTAAGTTATCTTTGGCTTCATACATGACTGGATTGTGCCCCTGAACAATCTTAACACGTTGGCATTCATGAGGCTAGAGTTAAGTAACTACATGTGCATGTATCTGAATACATTGATTTATCTTCATAGTTACTGATAATGTGATAATGAAACACAACTGAATTTTTTCAGAGGCTGCATGTAAAGAATAGGTAAAGCCTCTGGATTAATTAACCCTCATTTTATTGCAAATAACATTTGCTGTCATGTGAATGGCATTCAAACATTTATCTAAACTCATTAAATAATTTCTGAAAACAGGAAATACCCTCTTACCTGCTATTTCCACGAAAATATATTTTGTCGTATTTATAAAATTTATCGTCCACATACTTAGTTGAAACCTTTCACTGGAGCACTAGAACCACAGCATGATACTAGAGTGCTATTTCTCCAAATTTAGGAGACTTTCGAAACACCTCTGAAGCCTTTATAGTACATATTCCAGATTCTACCTCTCCGAGATCATGCCTCAGTGGGTCTTGGGTGGAGTCTAGGAATCTGCATTTGTAACAAGCTCTTAAGTGGTTCAGGGTCAGGTGGTCAGGTTAGGAGGCCACATGTAACTCAGCTGGAAATGAGGGAGTATACATTAACAGGAGTACACTGTGGTATTTCACAAAGGTTTTGTTCATTTTCCTAAGGGGAAAAGAATGAAGACCTTTTCACCTATGCAGTATGTTAATATATTCAGGTTCATACACTGCTTGGTTATAACATCAGGGTTGTGTTGACTTCTTTTTTTTCCTTTTGTTCCAGTGTGGCTTTATTTTAGGATAATGAATGATCTATTTTCCAGAAGTTTCAAACTTTTCATTCTTTCTCCGTATAGAGGATACAATATTTTCTTTATAAACTGTGGCTAAAAATACTGGGAAGGATAGCCTATGTCACTGGAGACTCAAATATGGTCCTGTAATACGTTGTAGAGTTTGCAAAATTCAGACCTGTATTTTTCTCAAACTAAAACATCTGACATATATAACTGAGGACCAGTCCCTGGGGAAAGCAATGAATTTTACAAAAAATTTTTAGTTTTAAACTATGCTAGAACAAATAACATGTGAGAGACATATTTGAAAATTACTTAAATTTTAACTAATAAAGATTCTTAAATGAGAAAAAGTAAGTTTCCAGTCTTTTACTTAAATTGATTTGCCAATTTATAAAATGATAGAGAAACTTAAAAATTGTATCAGATTTTACTTTGAACCCCTTTTAGTATTAAATATCATATCCTACATTCCTATTTTTTATACTATAAAATTCAGTTGTGCATTCTGGGAAAAAAGTCTGAACTTGTTCAAAAAGATTGCCAGTTTAAAAAAAAAAAAAGATTGCCAGTAAAGTTCAGATACCTCTCAGGTTTTTTTTTTAATTATTACAAGTTAATACTTACAGATTTTAAAAACTTAGAACTTGGGCCTTTAATAAGTTAATGAAAAGCACTCTGTGAGGATTTAAATTGATGTGTTTTATAAAAACAAGTCATATTTTTCAAGCTAAGATTCTCATTTTATCCCGCTTGCCGTTGACTGAATCCCTGTCGCCCCGTCAGGGAACTGCCCCCTCTCTTTCTCTACCTGTAAAATAACATTGTTCACAGCTACCTAAAATGCTTCCTGCAAAGTTAAAACGAGGACACATTTATGAAAGTACTCTGAAGCAATGAAAGCTCTTGGAATCGTTTTTATCATAATGCCAGCATCTTCTTGGAGCTTCTCAGTCAGCCATTTGATGAGACCACATGTGCACAGGTGGAGATGAGGCTCTTTGGAGGAAGCACAGAACTTTTTGTTAGAGTCCATCCATCTCTCTCTAGTCATGAGAGTAATAGTTAGAAGTACAACTTAAAACAGGTTGGTATGGTAACTGTTAAGACACATTAAAAATTTATTCCCAGGAGACGAAACACGAGGGACTTTGGACTCAGAAACAAACTGAGGGTCTTGGACGGGGGTGGGTAGTGGTGGGTATCCAGGGCAAGTATTGCATGGAGCACTGGGTGTGGGGCATAAACGATAAATCTTGGAACACTGAAGAAATTTTAAAAAATTAAAAAAAAAATTTCTCCCAGAAAATAATGAACAGAGTCGATGTCATCAATGCCTTGGGGATCTTGAGAGGGGGGACAAGGGCACTGTGGTCCTGAAAGCTAACTCTGGTCCCGCTCTCTCCCATGCTGCCCTCCCATGCTGCCGGGGCTGCAGGTCTCACTCCATCGGGTAAGCGCTGCTGCTAGGGCCCTGCCGGTCCCCTTGCTGCTCCCCTTCCTTCCCAGAGCCCACTGCTCCCTTCACACCGCGGGTGTGCCTCAGCCGAAACACTGGGTCTCTTCCTGAGAATGTTTGTGACCAGGGAGTCACAGAGCGTAGGGCATCTAACGTGTTTGAATTTATTTAAGCACATCTTTATCTCACTTCTGAATCATTTATACCCGTTTCATTTGCTGAGCAGTCTCTTAGGAATCCCTTCCTACATTCTCAACCCTTCCCGCATTGGCAGAGGTCCTCAGAACTGAAAGAAGAGAAAAAGGAAAGCAGAAGTTGAGAGTTGTATGTTTTTATGAGACTTGTGAAAAGTAAAATTGAGAAATAGAAAATTACTTTCTCTAGATTGTTCTGTTTTTCTGAACATCTTATAACTGTTGGTTCACCTTCAACTTTCTGTACCTTTTGAAGTTGAAGAGGGGCAAGGTTACCAGAAGACCACACATGTTGGGAAGTTTGCAGTTGTCCAATTAAACCCCCCATTAGCTAGAATCTTACTGTATACTTTGGGGAGGGGTGAATTTTTTTCTTTAAGAAATTGCCTGTATTTAAAGGGTTGAATAGATTGGTAATGCTGATGAATTTCTTTGAGTAATTTCCTTTTAAAATGCAATTTCTGGGGAAATATTTGCCCATATTTTCTAAGTGGAGTGTCCAAGTAAGACCATAAGTACCCCCTGAATTTCTTTGTCCTTTTCTTTCTGAGTTGTAGTAAAGTGCTGCCAATACTGGTGACCTTAGTGAATGTTGTTGGGGAAGGATGAGGCGTTTGATCCCTAACTGTTAGCTCCTTGGGGAGAGAGACACAGGGATGGTGTTGGAAAGTGTGATGGGGGAGAGCTATCCCAGGAGCCCTGCCCCCATACATAAGGCTTCCTTCCTCAGCCCAGCTTGATTTCCGAGTGGAACTCACAAAGGAATAACAGTTGATCCATCAGAGGAAAGATGAGCCAGCCATAGGATCAATAGAGTGAGGAGGTGGAAACTCTTAGAATTCTCAGAAATGTTTACATATTTGTACAGATGTCCTAGAATGGATGCAGAGGTCCCTGCTCCCCATGTCGGACTGTGTGGATTGTTTTAGCCTGCTACGTGTTTCCTTGAATGTCTTATGTGAACTACATATAATCCTCTGGAGAGTTTCTCTGCAACGGAATGATTAGCTTTTACCTGCCTTTGTGCCTTCCTAGGTACAGCTCTTCCACTCTTCCTGAAAGAAGAAAGAAGGGGAGGGAGTGGGAGTTGGACTTGGGGAGGATGTCCACGGGCTCCTGGGCCCACCTGGAGAAACCAGACATTCTCCTCAGATTTCCTGGCCTACTGGGAACCCACAGGAAGTAAAATAACACCCAACCTGGACAGTGTACTCTGCCTTTATATTCTTTTTTTTTTTTTTTTAAAGATTTTATTTATTTGACAGAGAGAAACACAGCCAGAGGGGGAACACAAGCAGGGGGAGTGAGAGAGGGAGAAGCAGGCTTCCTGCCCAGCAGGGAGCCCGATGTGGGGTTCAATCCCGGGTCTACGGGATCATGACCTGAGCCGAAGGCAGTCGTTCAGCCAACTGAGTCACCCAGGCGCCCCTGTCTTTATATTCTTGAAAGCTGACTGTGGCCCATCCTACCCAAAGAAAACAGATGTCATCTTGGTGGGTGGGCAAGGAATACTTCAGACAGTTGAATTGCTGTTTTAGAACTGTGAATAGGGAATTTCTCCTGTACTTATGTTGTGCTATCTTCTTTTTTCTTTTTTTCTTTTAATCTGCTTTGCCCTGAAGCTACTCCATTCGCCATTCCATAAGTATGCCTGCTATGAGGTAATGTGTGTATAAATTACTTTATATCATATCAATACAGAATGTGTATGTATGAAGTGTTACTTTATTGATAGTTACTTTGTGGAATTCCCCTCCACCACCACCACTTAATATGAAAGTAAATGCAATAACCTTCCTTACTCTCTTTCCTGACAGCCTTCAGGAGAAGAGGCGGACGGTTCTGTCAAAGTGGAGTGTAATGGGCTTCGGCTTAAGTCCAGTGTCTCCTGATTTGTGTGACCTGAGATGCGTTACTTACCTAGCTCAATGTCCATTCTCTTGCCTGTTGTGTGACATAAAGGAACCTGTGGGAAGCACTCTCTTAGCGTAGGGCCTGGAGCCAGCACACCTCCAAAGGCAGAACTACGTGCCTTATTTCAGCACCATTAAACGCCAGCCTGGGAGAAAGGCTAAATGGAAGGCGACAGCAGACTGAGAGGACTACAGTTGTAGAAACCAAATCACTGGGTTTTTTAAGGTAGATGTTAAGGGGAGGTGTCTGTTAAGCAGTGAAAATGTCATTAAAATTACTAGCTGGATGGAAACTTCTGAGAAGGACATTCCCCAGTTCCACCGTGTGTAGTTCAGTAAGGCAGTCAGACAAAGCACACAAGGTATGGAAGCACCAATGTCAGATTGCAGGTGGGGGGAGGGTCAGGAGGTACAGACCATAGACCGGCTCTGTCAAAAATGAGCTTCACAGTCTTGGGAAAGTTACCGCAGTGATCTCAGTTTCATCATATTTAAAATAAGAGGCTAAAATGAGATTTACTGCTTTTTCCTCTCCTCTTGCCCTGGGCTTCTGTTGTAGGGGGATACGGTGGGGGGGGGGGGGCATCAGGCTTCCAAGACCCTTTCCTGCTTGAGTCTGAACTTTGCCTCTTCTACCTGCTTTATAGTATATATTGTGGTATGATACGTTAGAGAGAGGGTTCGGTTGCTCTAAATAGTTTGAGACCACTGCAGCCAAATTCTTTCCAGGGTCATTTGTAGCTGTATGTGATCTGATTAAATCTGAGTAAACAGTTTCTCCCTGTTCTCCAGAACACGTTCTAGTGTAACTGAATTAGAGGAATGTCTGTTTTATTATCCTAATGGTGTTTCTTCCACACTGAGGTTATATGGTTTCTTTGGAAATTTAGCCATAGTGTTTGACTTCCCTAATTTGGTGGTAAATAGGGAGCATAGATTCAAGATTGCTCAGTCCATCTAAGCAATGAATGACTTGCGCCCCCTAGCATAAAAACACTCAAATTGAGTAGTGCAGCCTGCAGCTCTGAGCGGCTTTATGTGTCATCTTTTTTTTTATTAACTATTTTTTTAAAGAGTCTATTTACTTATTTATTTGTCAGAGAGAGCGAAAGCACAAGCAGGGGGGAGCAGCCGTCAAAGGGAGAAACAGGCTTCCCAGTGAGCAGAGAGCCTGATGCAGGACTCCATCCCAGGACTTGGGATCATGACCCAAACCAAAGACAGACACATAACCAACTGAGCTATCCAGCTGTCTGTCAGCTTTTAAGTGTGGGTGTCCAAAGAAGGGCTTGCAAAAAATTAACACGGTTTTGGTTTGTGAATCCATTTAGTGGCTTATGGATCAAATGTAGTCCTCATGATCTTGCCTGAAATGAACTTAAAAGAAATTTTTTTACTCATTTAACATATACCCATGAACCATTAGGCTGAACTGTCAGGCCACTGTGCACTTATGTCCCTGATCAGTGATAGGCAGGCATGTGAGCGGGCTTGCCCATATAAAACCTGCAGTGGAAGTAAGGTGCCAATAAATATATACCCTTGAGTCACTCCAGTGAAAATTCACTAATACTTCATCATGAAACAGCAATATGATAGAGGATTACTCATAGGAATTTGACTCCTGCTTGCATTTTTTACAAGATGTGGTGTCATCCGTGGGCTCTACAAACTCACCATGGGTAAGCCCTACAGCAGAGATGCAGATCCATTCCAACCATCTGGAGTGTCAGTCTCTGGAGAGAATCTCTAACAAAGCCAAATTCAGTCTAAAACATATTATGGACATGAGTTTCCTCTTGGTAGTATTAGAGCCATGCTTCATTCCACACCATACAAGAAGCCCATCTATTACAGCAATTCTCCCCTATAAAATTCCTCTAGCTGTTCCTCCTATTTCATTTTGCTTGCACTCAAGAGAGAATAACAGGTGTCTTATCAAATATAGTAGCATTCAGTTGAATTATTTGACCTAAAAATGATGGAAATCATTGTTGCTGAATGCTGACATGGATACAAGATTTAAGATACATTTTTAGTTCCTTCTTCGTTCCACTTTAATTGGACCTGGGGATATCTTTTTTAATGGTAATGATGTCATGAAATCATGTCATGTGGCCAAATCAGTCTAGGAAACCAAAACACACTAAATGAAGCACCTGATGCTTAAAGTAACAAGATGTATATAGAGAGAGTTTTTTACATAATGAATGAGTCACCAATAAATTGTCAATAGGCTGCAAAGATTTTGTCTCGTAAGATAACAAAGGTATATCCTCTTTAGGAGGAAAAATAACATGTTCTTAATACCATTGTGATCAAGCATTAGACAAGTAATAGGTATATTTCAACTTAAATTGATGAAAGCATTGACTCTTAGAAACACTACCTCATGGATATTGACAAAATGATTACTTTTTAGGCATGGAAAAGAAAAATTTATGAAATTTTTCCCCCTAGAGTTATTTCTGTCTTGTCTCACATTTACTGAAATAAATAACTTTAAAATTCCAAGTGGGAAAACTCTAAGATGACATTCTTCAGATAGACTTTCCATTGCTTACCAAAAACAAAAAACAAGTTGGGAAAAGGAATGCTATGATAGAAACAGTTAATTAGCAAATGACAAATTAAGCTATCACTCGTTTGACTCATTGGAAATTACCTTGGGATTATTACAGTGGCATCATTAACAAGTGCTGTCCTGTTTATTATATGACTGTTTTACTTAGAAAATTTCCATGTCAGGTTATGGTTTGTGGATCTAACCTAGCAGAAATGAAAACATACTTTAAAAGCATGCTTGTTGTAGGTGGCGAACCGGCAGCTCGCTCGTTTACAATTGGGAGCGGAAAACCAGGCAGCTCGGTTGCTAAGACAGCTGGGTCTTTGGAGCTGACCTCTCTTTTTTTGTTATTTTAGGAATTCTCCTACTTTCAAATCATTTGAGGAGAGGGTTGAGACAACTGTCACAAGCCTTAAGGTACAGATGAAGTGAATTTTGTGTTGTGGGGTTCCGTGACTCAGGACAGCTTAGTCACTGTGGTTAATTCTGAAGGCGGGACAGCCGGCATTCGGGGCAGCTGGGAAGGCAGGCTTGCACAGAGTCTGTCTTTTTCTTCACATCTAAAACTGTCAGTAAAACCTGTATCGGAGAGTGTTGCTGGATCCTCGCAGAGTTGTTCCCTTAAACCATTTGGGGGTGATGACTTGTGAAAGTGAACTGGGATTTGTGTTCACATCTTTGCAGGCTTGAGCTCTCTAGGGCTGTGCCTTTGAAAACTCGTATGTGAGAGAGGATTGTGGGTAGGATCGACGGTATGTGGATTAGAGGGTAAGTGGAGGGTCGCCCACAGCTCACAGCCCCTCCAGTTTGTGCGTGGACTAGCAAAAACGCACTTGGCCCCAGCATTACACTGCTCACCCCCTCCTGTCAGCTACCTGGACTTGTTTACTCCATTCCCAGACTGAGCACGGCACATGGTGATCACGGAGGGAAAACCAAACTGAGTCACAACGAGCATTCTTTTGTAATAACACATCTGATCCCCGGTTTCCAACTGAAAATATGCCTGTGTCATGGAAGGTGCCAAAAAAAGTTTCATTGCATTTATCGTTTGCGTGTCGATGAGTTCATGTACAGAGGAAGAAAGTACAAATAAAATCAGTCTAGTCTCAAAATGTACAGAACTTTCCAAACAGGAAAAATCTTTGAAATGACTAAGATTATTTTTTTTAAAGATACCAGTTAAACGGTGACTTAAAGAGTCTTGATATTCTTAGCGCTATTTTGTAGACAGTCCGTGTCTGTATTTCCCTGTCTGGAGGCTAAAGAATGCAGGTGATCTTGAAGCAGAGCAAACACAGGTGTGTGCATGTGCTGATCCCCCAGCTGCTGCTGAATCCTTGGCCCCCGTGAGCTCCTGATCAGTCCGTGAGGTTATCAGGTGTCCTTCACTAGAGCTCCTGCATGCTGATTGTGACTTGGAGAGTCTTTCCTTTTAGGGGCGGCTCTTTCACAGTCTCCTACTTCTGCTTTATCAGGCCTGGGTTTGATGTTTAAGCCCCGAGAATGAGATGATTACTCAGCATTTCCCAGGCCTTGCTTTCATTTCCCAGCGGTTGGTAGTCGTGTGATTTCACGCCCCTGCTTGTCAGCATCATTGCTTATTGAGTATCTAGGGACCCGTAGGAGCCATTGAATTGCGCCTCCCCCACCGGTGTACAGAGAAAATTTTGAGAAGGAGGGACATCCTGCACCGTTAACATTTTTCTTGCTAGAGTATCAAGTTTCAAAACAAAGGACTATGAAAAATCCTAGGACTTAATTTCTCAGCATTAGGTTCTCAGCCTTAGAGAATGGAAGGGAGATGGATTCTGTTGCTTGTTAGACCAGTTCTCACATAGGAAAAGTTGTACTTTTTAGGTTTTCTTTAGAAGAAGGAGATATGAAGAAGCAAAAGAAGAATAAAGAACAACCTATTTCCTTTTGCTTTTAGGAAGCACTGGTAAGCTCACAGCTCACGTATTGATTTAAGTGTTTGATCGACACTCTGAGCTTCTCACTTTTCTCACTTCCCTGGGATGGAAGGTGTAGTAGAACCTGCCTCCTCCTTCAGACATGAAGAGAACTAACTTAGCTGACCAGATCCTAGCCTGTATGTCAAGACTTCCTAAAAGTGGATTCTGTGTCTGCATGATTGTCCCCGGGGTTTAACAAGACTCACAGCCCACCCACCTCCTCCCCACCTTGTATGTCACAGTTGATGCCTACTTCCTCTTTTTCTGCCCACCCAGGCAAAGGAGAATAAATAGCTAATAATTGTGCTTTGTATAAAACTTCCCACTCACTCAGTCATTGCAAATTTCCCATTCTTTTTTCTCTCCAGACTAAATAATAGATGTTTAACCCTTCTTTATATAGTTTATTTGCTGCATAGTTTTTTGTTCTAAATGTTCTCCAGAATTTCTATAACGTTCTTCAATTATGGGTCCCAGGGCTGTTTCTGGCTGACTCACAAATTGGTAAGGATGAATCAGTAAGGAAATGCCTCAGGGGTCTGTGTGCCGAGGTTCTACTCACACATCCTGCTTTAAGCTTGATTTTTAAAAACATCGCTCAAAAGGAATCATGTTCATATTTGTGTTCTATTAGAAATAATGCTGGGAAAGGAGGTCTATTCTTGCCATCTTCTCACACAATCTGTCACACACCATGTGACATGTATACCCAACTGATTCTTCTTCCTTTATACCCAGTTCTGTAGATAGCTTGGTTTTCCATGAAAAATTGTCCATTTCATCACCATTATAAACCATTTAGTCCTGTTTGCCTCGATGCTTGTGATATGTCACTGTCTCACCTGAGGACATCTCAGCTGGTTTCACCTCTACACTCAGTGAGCACACTTTCTCTTGCCTCTAAAACAAACCAGCACAGCACGAACCAGCTCCTATGAAACCATATTTATTATGTTCCACCATGTTTCAGTGAATCGGGAACAATTACATCCCTTCCAACCATTCTGGTCAGTCAACCTTCCAATCACTCTTTGAACCATGTCAAGCAGACCAGAGTATACCTCTTTTTGATGACTACTTTGCAGGGCCCGATTTAAAACCCTAAGAAAAAGACAAGATATACTTCCTATTTCTTTGTGTCTTCTCAACCAATCATCTTATTATGAGAGATTAGGTGGCCCAACTCAGTAATTCAAAAAGAATTTTATGCAAATAACAATCATAGTTTTGGGGATAAAGTGACAAATACTTGGATGAAGAGCCAAAATGAAGGGTGGGTCCAAAAGAGGTTTATTATTCACATCTTTGCTAAATTAACTCCTCACCTATATAATTGCTGTGTACAGTCATTCAACCCACATGGTTAGGAAAAGCCTTTATTCCACTCAACACTCTTGGGTAGGAAACCCCTTCATTCTACTCCCTTTTTTGCCAAATTGCTTTGTTTTAAAACAATTTCCTCTTTTATTTTTCTATTTTGATTTGAGAAAAATCAAGAACTAGGAGAAGAGAAAGCAACAAAGCCCAAAAGAAAACATCAGTAATTGGTATTCATTTGATTCAATTTGTGTGACTTCTATTGCAAAACAGAATGCAAATACAGTGAAGAGGAGAATGGGAACTCCTAACAGAGTAGATTACATTGAATTAATCTCGTTTCTCTCCGGAAAGAAAGAAACCTAGTGAAAAGTCACATAGTTGAAAGCAACCCCTGCTTCTTCCCAGTGCTCAGTGCCAGAGGTCTGCACATTAAGTCCTATGAGCAAAATCCAGTTAGTTGCCTATTTTTGAATGGCCTGTAAGCTAAGAATGGTTTTTATGTTTTTTAATGGTTGAAAAAAATCAAAGGAAGAATGCTATTTTGTGATGTGTTAAAATTAAAGGACATGAAATTCAGGGTCCATACATACAGTCTTCTGGAAACCCAGCCATGCTTATTCACTTATGTGTTGTTTTGGGCTGCTTTGTACAAGGATTGATTCGAATATCTGTGATGGAGACTATGTGATTCTTAAGCTTAAAATATGTATTATCCATCACTTTCTAGAATGAGTTTCCTGACCCCAAGCAGAGTGGAAAATTAGACTTAGGAGTTGAATTTAAAGAGGCAGAGAGGGGTTTTAGTAACAATTGGAGGAAAGTGTATGCTTGTTTTGGAATGATTAAACTGCTTTTAAAACCTGGTTAGGTTTTTTAAAGGGCAGACCAGGCAGTAGGTGGATGCATCCCCCAGCATGAGTAGTCCTGTGAGTGATCACTTTGGTGGCAGTGAGGAGTAGACAGCATTTGGGGAATAGCAACATCTTCTATTCTGTACCTTTCTTTTCCTCAACGTGTTTTTCCATATTGGTAATGGTTAAAGGAAAACCAATGCAACATTAATAAGACTTGCATTAAACATTAAATATTCTGTTGAAGGACTTTTTGAAAAAGGAATTTTTCAAAACATTTTAACCATATTTCTTATGAATTTATTTCTTGATTTTATTCTTGTTACCAATAACAAGTATACAAAAAGGGAGCCTCCTCAAGCATCATAACTTTGCATTTCAAGGGATAACCACCCTCCCCCTTAGGGGCAACTGCCTAGAAAGATGTGAAATGGCTAGTGCTTAAGATTTGAGTCCTCTCTACCTCTCAGAACAGACCAGAAAGCATTTTCAGTGGAGCCACTCAGCCTTTTCAAAAGCCATTTGTCAGGGATCCTGATCGCCTTTCTCAGTCCCAGCAGGAAGCCCAAATTGGAGTCACTTAAAGATGTTTGTACACATTTTTTTGGTAAGATGTTATCTATTTGATGGAGAAAGAGACAGAGAGAGGGGAAACACTAGCAGGGGGAGCTGTAGAGGGAGAAGCAGCTGGCTTCCCAGGGGGGAGCTCGATGGGGCTCCATGCAGGGCTCCATGCTGGGCTTGATCCCAGAAACCTGGGATCATGACCTGAGGCCAAGGCAGACCCTTAACAATGGAAGCAGCCAAGTACCCCTGTTTACTTTTTAAGTGGAAGAAATTTATCTAAAATCTAATTCTGTTTCGATTACGTTTGCTCTCAGGGTGATGTGTAGACAAATCTACAGATCTGGATATGCTCCTGAAGGAATTGAGATTTTTAGATGTTAGAAGGAATAAAGAGCCGGCTGCTAAAATTGTACAGAATTGAAGTTTTGTATCCTATCCCAGTTTTCAAGTATGAATGGCATTCTAGCACTCTGCTAAAGGAAATTAATTTCTCTACACCCCTATACATTCCCTTTCAAGAAAAAAAAGTATCCCTGAACTTGAGAGTAGTCTGTCTTACACAAACACTGCAGAGCTGAAGAACTAACTATGTTTGCGCCTCTGCCCTTTCAGACGAAAGTAGGCGGGGCGAACCACGGTGGAGGCAGCTTCGAAGAGGTGCTCAGCTCCACTGCGCACGCCAGCGCGCAGAGCTCAGGGGGCGGGCCCCGGCGGGCCGAGGAGGAGGAGCTACAGTGCTAGGGCCGCCCCCTGCAGCCCCCGCCGAGCCCCGGCCCCGCCCAGCACGCCGCCAGTGAGCGGACCAAAATCCCCCTGGGAAAAACCCAAGTCTTGACCTTGTTCTTCAAATGGCTTCTCCACGGAGTTTAATAAAAATCATTTCCATTTTGTATTTGTGTTGATGACCACATGACCATTGCAGTTAGTATTCGTAGATTGTCATAATTTAAAATGTCCCCACTTTGAGCAGGTACACAATTGGTCATAACCCTTGTCTTTGGGTATATTTTCCAAACTTGTACCTATTAATGATCTGTTTTGATTTTTGCTTGGACTCTTGTATGATATGCATGTCTTTGAAGGCTTTGGCCAGGTGGGCGGGATGGAATGTTTTCTGACCCTCTCCAGCAACAGGGTGGGCTCACTTGCAAATTTCATCGAACTGCTTGTGATTGTCCTCATTTGCATCAATTATGTATGTTTGTTTAAGCAATTAAAATAATCGGTTTTAATGAAGACTTTGAATTCTTAATTTCATTACGTCTTCAGGGTTGGTAATGACTTTAAAAGATGGTAGCTGTGAATCTACAGATGCTATTTTATTTCTTTTAAGATTTTACTTGAGAGAGAGCAAGAGCAGGGGGAGGGGCAGAGAGAAACAGATTTCCCCTGAACGGGGAGCCCGAAAGCAAAGCGGGGCTCCCGCCCTTCTGTAATGCTATTTTAAATCAATGCCTACTGCTAATTTGATGAACATAAGAGGATGTGTAAGTAATTATAACCTGAGCGATCCTACCAATTCTAAAATTCTCTCTAATCTACATAGAGTAGTAAACTCGGGTAAGGAGGATCTGAAAGGGGGTGGCTAGAAAATGGAAGAAACCGAGTTTTGCTTCCCCTTCCATTTTAAAAATTCCTCACGTGAATGAGAAAAGCATCCTATTAATACAATCAGATTTCTGCAGGAATTTTTACCTTCCACATCATATGCTTTTCTTTTCTTCTAAATGGGACCATACATTGGTTACTAGGTAGCAGACACACATCCTGTAGATGCACTTTTTAAATGAACACAGAATTGACCTATTAAAAAGGCAGTTTAATATATGTACATTATCCGTGCAATATATATTACATAATACATTAGCTTTTATTCATGCTTTAATTTGCTTAGGTAGAAATATATATACATATATATATTTATGACATAGTGAAATAAAGCCAGTCTGAAAATTCTATTCAGATTAATGGATCAGGACAATCCACACATCTAACTGAAAATCAACCTAGTTCAAAGCTGCATAATCTCTGAGACTTGTAATCTTAGCTGAGATAGGTATGAGGAAGAAAAAAAGAAAGAGATAAGTATGGGGCTATAATCTTGAACCAGAGTCTTGCCAGTGGGATCGTTGGCATGCTCCCTAATTTAACCTTCCTGCAAGTTGCTTGAAGCCAAACCCTGTCCAGCCACCTTTTAATTTGCTCACCCACCGCTGCATATGGCTGTCAGTTTCTGTGCTCAATTTGCAGTTGCCTGGTGTGTGAAATGGTCACTGTGTAGAAACTCACTTCTTGACTGCATTCTTTTTGACTGCACAGAAAAAGCAGAGCTACAGTGCTCTACACAACTATCTTCATTCACCAACCGATTTCTGCTGAGATAATCTCAGCCTTACCACCTGAAGACATAGTATTAACAGTGGAGAGAAAAACAAAGATAATTCATGCTTGTGTCTCCAAGCTTCAAATACATTTTAGCCTCTTATTTTAAACCATTCTTCAAAACTTCGAATTTCATGAGTTTTATAAAAACTATATTCTTGTCAGCTCTATTAATTGAAAGTTTAATATTATTATTTTTACTTACTCTGATCTGGGAGTGAGATAAGGGACCATGACATGAGCAGTCTTTCATTTCGTCATAGGATGTAGGAAGCAGTCCTATTACTCCAGTTACCAGGAGGTAGGTAGGCTTAGCATAGACATTTCATTTCCTTACTGCCTAATCACTCAAGAGCTGCCTGTTTCCGTCTTACTTTGCCTGTGCCAGCTCCTCCAGACTTGACTCGCCCTCCCCCCGCCCCCAATTCCCCTATTATGTCCCGCTGGGCTCAGTTCATGCAGTAGTTCACAGTGTTTCCACAAATGCTAAAAGGTATTTGCACACCATGGACTTAACCATTCACTAAAAAATCAAAATGACTTCAGGTCAACACCATGTATACAAAATTGTATCACCCCAAAATTACATCACGACCCCAATAATCTAGAATTCCAATATGAAATGTGATTACAAAATAAACTGGCTTAAAAAAAAATAAGCAGTTCTGTGATGTAACCACTTGCCACTTTTTAAATAATGTTTCTCAATGAAAATACTCAAACTTCCACTACAACTTTATCTGACAACTCACATCTCATGAAGACTATGACTGTTGGTCGGTCATGTCAGCAAAAGTAGTCTGCTCTTACTCTGAAATAACACATCTTACAAAGCTGTTCTTGAGCCACAGAAAACCAAACAAACCACATGCTTTATTACACAACATCTTGACAAACGATGCCATTCACAGTGGTCGATGTGAAGGAAACCCTGGAAGTCTAAGCTGCTGCTCAGCCAGCGTTCATTGTTCCAGAGTTACCTGTTGGGGCGGAAAGCTGCTGCCCTTGGCTGCAAGACGGTGCATGAGGTGGTTGTGAACGTGAACCGCAACACCCCCTCTCACTTATTATCACATTGAAGTGTGGGCGGGTGTGGGAAAAGGGCAATGGTCGCAGGGTGAAAAGTGATTTCAACGTGAAATGTAAAAAAATGACTTCAAACCTGGTGTTCAGATACAATTTCAAACTATAATATTTGGCAACATTTTATGGTTACTTGATCATCTCTAAGAATGGTAAAATTCTTTATTCTACATGTCCTTTAGTTCCTACATAAAGAATATGTATCAAGGCAGTCCAAAAATAAGGTAATTTTAAGTTTCCCACAGGAATCGTTCCAATATCACTATGCAAATGAAGACTGGCAAACTACTTAAATAAAACTGCTGGGTACAGAGGCTGCTTTTCCACACAGCACTTCCTCGGTCATATCACAAAGCATGTATCACCACCAGACTTGAGAGGAACAGGTTGGACATTCTGTCAGAATTGACATTTTTCAAATAAAAGGGCATTGAGACTTGTGTAATGGCTGGTGAAATGCTAGTCTACAAGGGAGAAGCAAGGAACTGTTTTTGACAAAGAACACCCCCATCCCTACCCCAGGCAGCTCCCCTACCTGAGCTGTGCCCCTTCCCATCTGCCTGCAGCCCTGCCTTTCCACTCTTTCCTTTTGAGTGGGGTAATCTCTCTTCCTCATTGCAAGGAAGTAACACGTTCTTTTTTGTTGAGTTCAACCCAATAATAACTTTTTGTACCACATCATAATTGAAGGATTTGTTATTCAGAAGATTATTCCAGGCAAGTAGCAGGTATATATCAAGACCAAAAAAAAAAAAAAAAAAAAAAAAAAAAAAAAAATATATATATATATATATATATATGTGATAATTTATAGACTTGGCTGGTGAATTCAATAGCAATCTTTTTCATTGATCTTCATTGTGTCATTAAATAGTATTTATAGCACCATTATACTTTCTTTTCTTAAGCCTATCACCCCAGTAAGGAAGATGTAGAACTAAGTATAAACTGGGTATGTCGATGGAAAGTGGAGATAATGATGACCAGTAACCAGCAGTATTAAGTCTGACCCAGTACAAGCTTCCTAATCTATGAATTTATCCAAATTACAGCAGGCAAAACATCCAAGTAAAGCTTCAGAGCCCCAGAAAATCTTGTGATTATAAATATTTGCATTTTTATCTGCAATTATTTTATGGGTATATGTTCATGCCAGGAAGAAAAAAAACCTCCAAAATTCTGATATGATGCAACAGTATGTTAAACCCAAGCAGCATTGCTCGTTTCAATGCGGAGTAGCTCTATATACACGTATGTTGTTTCTGAAGAGATCATGCACTTTGCTTCCAGCAGACTAGGTATCCATGGATACTGCAAAGAGTTTCCAAAGAAACGCTGCCTAGAATATTCTCACACCAGACTCACAGGCCTTCACATGGAAAACTGACATTTGAATTAAAGGGACAGGCATCATCGCTTCACACCAAAATACTGGGCAGAATTGCATAGATTATCTTCATTTAAAGGCAAGCAGGGTAATGAAAGGAAATGAGGGGAGGAAACCAGGTCTGTGTTCCCTATATAAGGTGCAGTGACCCCAATAATACTCTTCTGATTACTGAATTCTTACCTGGCGATCAAGGTCTTTATAAATCAGACAGGGAAAAGTTACGCAGAGGAAGACAAGTGGCATATGACACCGTGTGCCTGAATTTATCCCCAAATGACCAAATGGATTAGGGGGAGAGGCAGAACCCATTAACAGGTTTATAAGTCTATGACCAAGGGCTTAAAGCAGGTCACAGTGAAATGAACCATGTGGCCCCACAGAGCGATCATCTGGACAAAGCAGCATTTCGTAAATGCATTGTGATACATTCTTTTCCTTGGATCCTTATCACTAAGCCAGCTAAAGAATCTGTCCTTAAAAGTCACCAAACTTAATTTTCCATCATTCCATGAATTGGGCCTTCAGGGTTATAAGCTATTAGTTTAGAAGAAAAGGTTTTAAAATCTCCAATAAATATTCCAAAGCTTAAGGTTTTAAAAATGTATTTATTTAATTTATATAAAGCTCCCTGCCGCCACCCCCAGCCTTCATCCAGGGCATTTTCAGGACCATATTCTTTCTGCAGCTTCTTTCATTATCCAGACTGTGTCACACGTTTCTGACCAGGGTCCGGGTGGACTGACATCCGGGGAATCAACACAGCCACAGCGGCAAAACACAACACCACGAAAGGGAAAGATACTACCTCTGTCGCAGGAGCGCAGCAGAAAGGACGCGTCAGGAGGTCGGCTCACTGGTGGCCGCAGCTATGCTGGCATTTCTTTCTGCCTCAAGTTCAGAAACAAGCTGAACTATCTCAGGGTGACTGAATTTTCCTGCAAGGCAAGAAGACAGGGAAAAAGATATTGACCAGAGACTCCATCAATGTCTCCGGCTTGATCCCAGGCTTGTCAGGGGCTCGACTCTGTGATTCACTCCAGTACAGAAGAACCCATCGCCAGGTCCTGGGGAGGGGACCATGCAAACATGTCTCTTGCAAACACTTACTGAAGCCCACTGATCTGTGCCGTCTTCCCTGCCCCTCCCTCCCAGATTTCTCTGGGCAGCAACCAGCCTACGAGTTATCTTAGGTTCAAAGTGGCTGGCACACGGGAACATTACATCCACCATCTCGTCCCTGTTTTTCTGCTTTTTGGGTTTTTGTTTTTGCTTTTTTGCCAGTGCCTTCTGTTGTTCACTGTTCATTCCACATTTAATTCTGTTCCATTTATTCCCTATTCTCAACCTCTTCTTTGAACATCCATTCACTTTCTTGCCCTAATGTCTGGCTCGTCCTGAGGATATGGCTTTCCCTTCACACACTGGCTGTTTCCCCTCTCGCATGGCTCTTGTCACTGGGCCTCGGTCTGCCCTCTACGTTCTCCGCTGCCTCCCAGGCACCCTCTGCCCACTGTGGAGAAGTCATGCTGTCAGACTATTACTGCCATCGGCTCTTATTGAGGACATGCCAATTAGCTCCATGCTGCTGAATCTGATGGCTCCTCTTCCCCTCTTGAAACACTTTCTTCCCTTTGCTTCCAGGACTCCTGATTTTCTCCCCTGAAACCTATCTTTCCCCAATCTTCCACATAGAAGCACTCCATTCTTCTGCAGTTGCTCAGACCAAAATCCTTGGACTTCTGTCATAAACACCACCACACAAATCTTGTCAACCTTTATATTCGGAATAGAACCAGAATCTGACCACTCCTTCCTCTCTCTACCACGACCACCTGGCTCTAACCACTAGGGGACTGCAACAGCCCGGGTCAGTCCCCTGCTTCTAGTCCAAGTGACCCTTTCAAAACACAGGTCAGATCACGCTCTTGCTGTAGTTCACCTTCTCTAAGGGGTCCCCATCTCGCTCAGGGCCCATACTGGCTGGCGGGCCTCAGCCCACTTCTCTAGCCTCCCCTGCCACTCTCTCCTCTTATCCACCCCACAAGCCACACCGGCCTCCATGCTGGTCCTTGACACACCGAGTTTCAAAAAGAAAAGAAAAAAAGCCTCAAGTGGTGACTGAATTAGAGAAATAAAAATGTGTTATCAAACAAAAGCTTTTATGTCACCTTCAAAATCCTCATGGCGGGGGGCACTTGGCGGGCTCAGTCGATAGAACACGTGACTTGATTTCGGGGTCACAAGTTTGAGCCCCATACTGCAGGTACAGTTTACTAAAAAAATCCTCATAAGGGTCACAGTGTACATCTTCATCTCTCCTTAACTAAACTTGTTTTTTTCTTCAAGCATTACTAGGCTAAGTAAGAAAATACTCCTTACATCATTTCATTATTTATAATTAATCATTTTTTAATAGAGTAGTGCACCAGAATGGAAAGTAAGTGAATTTAAACCTCAACTTAGCTGAGGTGACATCCTCTTTCTCAGTTCAAGTTTCTTCCTCAATAAAATGTTTAAACCAGATGACCTTCCTACCTCCCATTTTTTTTATCCTACTCTGAGTCTCATGTTTCATTTTCTATTTTTCACTGTGAATGTATCAAAACTGAAATGATAGCACTAAAATGCAAAGCACCACACAGACATGACTTGTATTTTAGTTACATTATTGGCAAAATATGTTATCTTGGAACCCAATCCTTGCTTACAATGGGCTGGCAGACCTTTTCTGTAAAGAGTAAGACAGTAAATACTTCAGGCTTTGTGAACTATGTGGTGTCTGTTGCCAACTACTCAATTCTAAACTCTATTCTGCTGCTGTGGTGTAAAAGCAGTAGAGACAATACATAGAGAATGAGTGTGGCTATTTCAATAAAACTTTATTTATATGAACAAGCAACGGGCCCATGAGCCACAGTTTGCTGATCCCCAGTCTAGACTGCTATTCTAGTTAACTGAAGTCTAACACTGAGCACCACCTATGTCAAAAACAGATGAGACAAACCTGGTCTTGGCCTGCGAACAGTTTACTATGCGGCAGGGTGAGAAATGGGGGTTTGGGAAGAGACCCATCAGGAAAGAGAAAGCAAATCAGACTATCACAACACTATGGAAAGCTCTAGATCAAATGCAGATTGAGCAAAGGGAAGGGAATGCCTCATTCTGACAGGGAGGATCAGAAAAGGAGACCGGGCAGAGGAGTGGCTTCAGACTGAAGAGCTTCTGAGCACAGAAGTTTTAAAAATGAAGCTGTGGTAATACCCATGTCTGTAAAGGTGGAAAACAGCGAGCCCTGCAGGATGAGCTGGTGAGCCCCGCTGGCGGAGTTAGGAGGTGAGGACAAGAGTCCAATACAGAAATAACAAGGGCCTTGTCTGAGGCAGAGGAGGTGGGGCTGGAAAAGATGGAAGGAAAATCGAATCAACCTCATGACGAGACACATCATATCTGTCATATCCTGGAGCCCTGCCTGTGGGCTGGGAGCCACATGAGGTCCTGAGAAGTCCCAGACCGGCACTCTCTAGCAGTGCTCTGAGGGCAGACGGGGGTCGAGCCGGCCTCAGGAACTCTGGGGGGCCGAGTGACAGCCGGCCAGTACTCCTACAGGTACTGAGCTTTACCAGGAACTGTGTCACAGTGAAGACAGCGAAGGCTTATTGCCCAGTATTATACTAAGCACTTCATGTGAACCCACTAGATCTTCAAATAACCGTATAAAGTAAATTCTATAATAACCTTTATTTAAAAAAAATTTTAAGGAATTGCTATACTCAACATGGTGCTCAAACTCACAACCCTGAGATCAAGAGTTGCATGCTCTACCGACTCAGCCAGTTAGGTGCCCCTATAATTATCCTTATTTTAAAAATATGGAAATGAAGGCCCAGAGCTGGGGTAAGTAATCTGCTGGAGGCTACATGGATTATATGGGGCAGAACTAGAACCAGCAGAACTCCAGGTCTGCGCCAAGAAGCACTTTAATGACATTGATGACTTCAGTGGTTTGGGTTTTTCTACTTTTAACCTCTCTTTTTCTACCTCCATTTTCTATGACTCTACTTCTATAGAGCACTTCCAGATTATAATGCACTTTCACAGACATTCTCTCTTGAATCTCAAAACCCACTCCAGTAGGGTAAGCTTTATGCTTTCCATTTTTCAGAAAGGACACAGAGCGGCCAGGACACCGCCGAGGGGCACAGAGGCAGGTGGCAATGTGAACCGGCCTTTCGGCTCAGAGCCCAGGGTGGCAATGCTCTCATGCGCCAGGCTGCCCCTCACTGGGAAGCCCACCACTTCCCATTTAGGGGCACCATACGGAAGTGTCATCAGAAGGTAACGACAGCAGATCCCACTACCGTGATGTCAGTCACAACACTAGGAGTACGCCCAGCTAAAACGGTGTTTACTGAGAACAGCGCGGGGTACCTGCTGTGGAATCATAGAAGTCCTGCAGCCTGCCAGGTTTGTTCTCAAGGTCTTCATACTCAGAGGCCTGGAGAATCATCTCACATTGGTCCAGCTGCTTCACAAATCTGGCTTCTGCACTTGCCTGGGTCTCGTACTCCTAAGGAAAGGAATCACGAAAGCAGCATGGTGAGAGCTGCGGCACAGTGTACTCCAGACGAGTTTTGATTATGGTACTGAAAGCAGACTCACAGCCTAAAGCGCATTCTGTACTGGCCACCCCTCCCAGCAGCCGCAAGCCCTTCACAGAGACGCTGCCGCTGTGATGTCACCACTGACTCTCAGCACCCTGTGCAGGATGGATGTGCTCGCCACTCTGCGGAGTCTGCCAGATGCCCCTAGAGTCTCAGCTGTTTGTTTCGACACTCCAAGCGTTCTTCTTCCCAGCTGGTTCTGTCTTCAAGCTCATTATTCTTTCATCCACCGGAGTGATGGAGGTCTTTTTAACTTCAAGCTACTATTTCATCGTATGCTTCCCAAATTATTTCCCTCCCCATTTAAAAACGGTCAGGCTTCCTTTTCAAGTGTACTTCTAGCTTTCTCACTGAATTTTGGCTGTCCCTTTAGAAATCTCTGTCCTTGCTTTCCAAACAGGTCCTCCTGGGGTGACTCTGGAGGACACAGGCAGGATCTGCAGGTTCTTCGTGCAATGGCGCGTGCGCACGCACGTCCTGGTGACGCGGTGGTGCTGAAGGTAGTGGACAGGGAGCAGCTTTTTTGCCTTTCCTCTGCCTTCTGGTCCCTCCCTCCTCAGTACAAACCTGAAACAAGAAGCTCCAGGAGGGCTACTTCACAGAGCGGGACACCTGTCCCACAACCGCAAGTCCCAATTAATACTATAGAGAATTGTTTTTCTATTAAGACCAAAGTGTTCCCAATTGGTTTCCCTGCAAAGTTCTCATTTGTAATTCCACCCCAGATGTGTCTGGATAATGAGCCTGTCATGCTTTCTTGGCAGGGTGATGTGATGTGAATCACTTAAGGTTTCTCGGTTTTTATTAAATGCCTTATTCTTACAAAGGCAGCTATTTGGATTTTGATAGAGCTGAAAAGTGTACAGGGAAATCATTTTAATATGAAACCAAATACATTTTATTTTATTTCAAAGGCACTTAAAAATAATTACCTTTACTTAAATGCTTATTCACATTTATAATTATATATTTATATTTAATAATTCAAGCTCAACAAAAAGAAGTGGGATGTACTCAAGGCATAGCAGTTTAGGATTTTTCTCTTATTGAAAGTAAAAGCTTTCAAGACCATTAGGAAATGACCACACACTGTATAACAAATTCTGATGAAAATACATGTTTATTTTAAACATATAAATTGTTGGGTTTTTCCTCAAGAAGCAATGGAACAGGCATTTCCCAATTCCATTTTCCAACAATGAGGCAGGGTAAGAGAACAGTGAGGCTAAGAAAGCTCTAGAAGTAGGAAGACACCATGGCATCTTTGGGGAACTTAATGCAAGCAGTTTCTCATGACAGGAGGAAGAATTAATTGCAGGAGGAAGAGGGGAGAGAAGAGGCTGAAGACAGGGGGTGGGGGGGTCAGCTCCTGAAAGGCCCTGTGGTTTGCAATAAGGGGTTTCAGCTTATCCTGTAGCGACTGGACATCACTGTAAGGTTTCAGGTCAGAAGGGTCACGATCAGATCTATATTTAGAAAGGTCATCTTACCTTCCATGTGGAAAACAGCTAGACTGGAGGCAGAGAAATCAGGCTCTGGGACTTGGTAGCACCAGCAGAGCAGCTAGGAGGATCTGGTCTGACCTAATCTTGTGGCAACTAAGATGGGACAAGTGGGCAGATCTGAGAAACACTAAGGATGAGGAAGTGAACCAGTAACTCAAGAGGGAGCAAAAGGAAGAAACAGACCCCCAAAACTGACGAAGAAACAGCAAAAACAAAACCTAATGAATATTTATAACAAAACTACGGAACCCAACGTTACCATGAATCACCGACTATATGTGAAGTGGGGACAAATCACCTCCAGCCATAAGCCCTGCTTTCCAACAGCAGGAGCAACAGGGCATCAGATGGACCTGAGAATAAAAGACCCTCAGCTCCCGCAGCAGCTGACGCAAACTCAGCCCTGGCGAATTCGCCAGCCTGACCAGCAGGGGGCTCCATTCAGAACAGGGCCCCACAGAAAGAGAAACTGCTGGGGGTGGAATCAAAACTGAGTGGGGTCAGGATAACAAAAAGAAAAGAAAAAGTCCAGATAAAATTGGGGAAAGAGAACAAAGCCAGAGACACTGAACACAGGCTACCATATATTTTAATATCACATTAAAACAAAACAAAACAAAACAGAGACAAGGAAGCTCTATGAAGTTCAGTGGCTCAGTCAGTTAAACATCTTGACTTCAGCTCAGGGCATGATCTCAGGGCTGTGGGATCAAACCCTGCATCAGATTCCACACTCATGGGGAATCTGCTGGAGATCCCCTCTCTCCTTCTGCCTCTGCCTTTTTCTTCCCTCTCAAATTAATAAATAAATCTTTTTTTTTTAAGTTATTTGAACCAAGTTTCCTTCCATAAGTTTGGAAAAACTGATTGTGTATCAAAATGAGCAAGAGAGATCAGAAAGCACAGCGATCATATCCCATACACGCCAGAAGATAATGAAAGCAAGGAGTAAAATGACATCTTTACAGACAATTCATACCTGAAAGACATCCTTAATTTTTACTAAAAGGATCAAATCACAAAGAACTAAAAGATGTTAAGAAAACATTAAGACATGAAAGAACCATATAAAAAAACATTAGAGATAAAAGAAAAAGTTATTTTTGCAGTGAAGGCTAAGCAAACAGAAACACAGGGTTATTTAAACATGATAAATATTGCCTTAAGAGAAATAGAAATCGAAAAGGAAGTTAGGTTTAAAAGTCAAGAAGGAATGAAGAGGATGAAAAGGATCTGAGGGAAGGTGACATATATCAAAAAGAGGCAAAGAAGGACCAACATACAGCTATGTAGGCATTTTAGAGGAAAAAAGGAAACCAAAGTAAAAGAAAAAATCTATTCAAAAAATTTCTTGAAACTATTTTTTTTTAATTTGAAAGTATATATTGAAAACACACGCTAAGGCTATTAACCCAGAAGGATCAACACCAAGATGCATTCTAATAAAATCACCATATATATTTTTAAAAAATCCTTTGGATGCCTAGGCAAAAAGAGCATTGGACATATAAAAATAACATTATTTTTAGGCTTTGCTTTATGACCAAAGATAATGGGAGTCGTGTATTTAAAATATTCAAGGAACGAAACTGGGAGCCAAGGATTTTATATCAAGTGAAACTGACCTTCCAGTATAAAGAACACAGAGGCAAATTTAGAGCATATTGTTCCTGTGAGCCCTTCTTGAAGAAACTATAAGAGAACAAGTTTCAGACAGCCAAAACGACCAGGATAAACTGACATAAGGATGGGTAGTGAATATCAACAGGTACTTGCAGAACTAAGATTCAGTGAGGTGTAAGAAACAATACGTTATGGTTCATGTAATGTAATGGTAACATAACAATCGAGACAGAGTACAATCTAAGTAGAGTACAACTATAAAAAAAATACAGGAAGAATAGAGATAGCATAGGCAAAACAAATTTTTAAACTGTTTTCAATAAGTGTAATTGATGATAGTAGTATATACCATTGTTATTCTGAGACGGGGACATGTGTAGAGAAGGATAAAGCCCATATACCATATAATCAGGATTCCTTGTGTGGAAGACAGGATGGTAAAGAAGAGGGGAAGTCATACCATATAAGAGATTAAGGAAACAACCGTGCAGTACTGTACTTGAATTGGAAGTATCACCATGAACCCATGAGGCGGACATACACATATTTATATCCTAACTCTGTCCATTCAAAAGCATAAAAAACACAGCCAACTCAGAAGCAGCAAGCACCCCACTGCACATACCATGGTCTTGAAATAACACTGCCTATCAAAACAAGAACACGGAACAGGAGGTCCAGCTGAAGTGCATTCAAGATGAATGAGGCTGGACTCTACTGCTGTTCCTGCTATGGAAGAAGTGACCAAAGCCAAGTGTTCACCCCACCTTTCCTATATGAACTGTAACCAAAGAGCAGAGGAGGAAGAAGCCTCTGTTAGTACAATTATCTCAGCTACTAAATGAAAACAAGACAAAAACATAAGTATATTACAATTCTCAATGGGATGAAGGGATGTAAATATCAAGAAAACCCAGACATTATGTGTCTCATGATCAAAGAATCCAACACCACCTACAGTTTTGCCAAAAAGATCCAATGTGAATCTGATGCAACCCCTGGATCCAGAGGCCAATCTGCAGAAAATGAGAGGAACAGAACTGCATGTGTGTGCAAAACCCAGACTATGGAAAACTCTATAAGCCAAATGGTCTGGATTCTTCAACAGACAATTTGCAAGGAAGAGAAAGAGATGGGGTGGGGGTGAAAGGGGAGCGGGAACTGTAGATTAAAGGAGATTTAAAAGACACATTAAGCTTTAAAAAAAGATGGACAGGATTAAACTAGAATGTTGGAGGATGACCACTCGGGTGATAAAACCATAAAGAAATTCAGGTGGTCCCTATGAAAATCAGGGCAGTGGTTACTTCTGGAGGAAGGGAATGTTTGGCTTTGGTCAGGGCACAAGAAAGGGCTTCGGGGGGGAGTAGCACAGTTCCAAATCTTTTTTTTCCCCCCAAGATTTTAATAATTTATTTGACAGAGAGAGACAGCACAGGAGCTAAGGAAGAAGATTTTCAGGAGAACACAGGGAATAATCAGGATGGGACCCCTGAAGCCTGGGAGGAGGGTGTAGAGAGGAAAAGGCCAAGGACACAGCCCTGGGAAGGGAACATAGGCTCTGGCTAAGTTGGCCAAGGAAGAGGAACACCTGAACAAACTCAGAAAGAAGAGCCGAGAGGGTACAAAGAAAATCTGGAGGGAGCAACATCACAGATCTGACGGATGAGAAAGCTTCAACAATGCGAGGCAACTACCTTCCATCAGGGAGCACTTGGGCATTGGGCAGACTCGCTGGACGGAGACACATGAGGCAGTCCGTGACCTCAGCAAGAACCACGCGTGGTGGGCCTGAGTCACACAGTGGGCTGTGGGCCAGGGAGACAAGGCCCTACCTATTTGGTGGTGAAGGGAAGGAAGGAAATATGATGTCCAGGGACGTTTATTTCAAAATAGGGTATGGAAACATGTACAAGGCTTACAAAAAGCTGAAAAAGTTCCTATCTGGAAGCTTTTCTTTTCTCACTGAAGGAGGCAAGACTACTTGCTATGGAGTTGGGGGGGAGTGGCAAAGCAGGTGGGATGGACAGCTGATATGGGGCCACAGAAGGAGAGGCTGCTGGGCAGGGAGTGAGTGACTCCAGTCCCTAAGGCAGGCACAGGAGGTTCCTTGCTTCAGCGCTCTGCAGCCTCTGGCTGGCACCAGCGACCAGGGGAGCCAAATGATCGGACTGGGGTTCCATGGAGCCACAGAAGAGCAAGGAGTTCAAGCAGGAAAAAAGATATAGTCTGGGTCCTGAAAGGGAAGAGAAGGGAAGGAAGGACCAGGAGGGCCACAAGTCTCCTTCCTCTTCCCTGGGGATGGGCTGGTGGACTGAAGCATTGCATCTTCCACTCCCCTACCTCCCAGTTACTCTCTCTCGAGGTCCCAGGAACCTCATGTTGGTCTGCATCACACTCCCCAATAAAATACTGCACCTGAACTACGAAGTGTCCTTGGTAGGGAGACTCTTTCAAAGGGTATCCGTAAACCCACTGGATCTCCAACTGACTGAACTTCTGGCAGAGAAAACCTGGGGCAGGCAGCTACGCCAGGCATCCTGCCTGAGGAGCAGGTCCTGCTCTGTCTGGGGACTCATGGGCAAAAGCAGGTGGGGGGTGGACCTCTTTGATACTTTTGAGAAAAATGAAAGTGTTTTTCTTGACTTGCTGAAATCTGATTTCATGCTTTTATGACAAAGAAAATTTATAATCAAGGATGTTTAACTGCATTAAATACACATGACCCTCTGGGCTGACAGCTATTTATAGTAGTGAAGGGCTATGATTAACATTTCAGAAATCAATCAACTGGCATTTTCTATGTAACTGGTACTATTCTAAGTTCCCCGGATACAGAACGACCCCATTTTCTTAAACTACAATCAGAACATATAGACTGGAGACAGGAAACACAGAGCTTACCATACATCAGGCAATATTCTAAGTCTTTTCATATATTAATTAGTTTGACTGCCATACAACCTGTAAGGTAGGTATGCTATTACCATTGCCATTTTATAAATGAGGATATTGAGCATACAGAGGTTCAGTAAGTTGTCCAAGATCATACTAGTAGTAAACAGAGTATCTGAACCTTGGAAATTGTATACTGAAGTCCAAGACTAACGATGGACATGAATTATTAAAATCCTTAAGTTAGTATGAGAGTCTGTATACTGGGAGGAATGGTGTTCTCCAGAAATTCATGTCTACCTGGATTCAATGAATGTGATCTTATAAGATCTTTGCAGACGTAATCAAATTAAGATAAAGTCACACTGGATTAGGATGGACCCTAATCCAGTGACTGGTGTCCTTATAAAAAGAGGGAAATTTGGGCACAGATACAGACACAGGAAGATCACCACCGGACTATGGAGGCCCGGACTGAAGCAATGTGTCTGTAAGGAAAGGAATACCAAAGCTAGAAGAAGCATCTCTCAGGGGGGCACCTGGGGGGGCTCAGTGGGTTAAGTGTCTAATTCTTCATTTCAGCTCAGGTCATGATCTCATGGGTTGTGAGATCAAGTCCCAAGTCGGGCTCCTCACTGAGAGTGGAGCCTATTTAAGATTTTCTCTTCCCCGGCCCCTCCCCATCCCACTCACACACACTCTCTCTCTCTTAAAAATAAATACACACATAAATAAATAGAAATAAAAATAGAAGCGGCATCTATAAGAAGCCAGGAAGAGGCATGGAAGGATCCTTCCTGGAGCCCTCAGAGGAAGGCGCTGCCAACACCTTGCTTTTGAACTTCTAGTCTCCAGACCTGTGAGACAGTAAATTTCTGTTGTTTAAAGCCATCCAACTTTCTGGTAATTGAAATTTACCAGCAGCGCTAAGACACGAAGGGAGTCTCCTACTACAAATAAGTCACTGGTATGGTGTCCTCAACAGGGTAAACCTGTAAGTGCTTGTTCAACTAACCACCACATGCATCGTGATATGAGGAAAATGCTGAACAAGGAGGCGGGCTTTCTCACCTGCTACTTAAGAGACCCTAGGACACAGGTTTTCTTCCATTTTTAAATTTACGAAATTCTAACAGACACAGTAAAGAATCAAAGAGAATACAAAGATAATTTAAAAATAGGTAAGAATATTAAAGTAGCCATTACATAGTACCAAAGGTATTAGAGAAAGGAAAAAGAGAGATACACACAGAGAGACCCTAGGGCTGCTATAGAAAGAACCACATACTGGAGCTTAAGCAACAGAAATGTATTGTCTCATAACTCGGAGGTTAAAGTCAGAAATGAAGGTGTTGGCAGGATTGGTTCTTTCTAAGGGCTGCTCTGGTCCCTTTTCCTTGGCTTATAGATGGCCTCCCTCATTCCCCAATATATGTCTCTGTGTCCAAGTTCCCCTTTTTATAAGGAGATCAGTCATATCAGATTAGAATCCACCCTAATGGCCCCATTTTAACTTGATTACCTCTGTAAAAATTCTATCTCCCCCCCAAAATTTTTTAATCCTATCTCAAAAAAAAAAAAAATTCCCCAGTTATCATTTCCTCTTTGGAGAACACTTGAAATGATACAGTTACAATAAAAATTTGAAATACAATTAAAAAAAAAAAACCGCCTTCACAATACAATAAAAAGCTCTGTCAATACATTCAACATCATTCATTCACGATGCCCACATCGTGTATTATAGTTTCCTAGGCATTGAGAATAAACTATTGAATGGAGAAGAAAAAAAAAAAATCCTAGCTTCAAATAAGGTCTTATTCGGAGGTACACGTGAATTTGCGCGCGGGGGGGGGGGTGGCGGGGGGACACACACAACTCAATCCACATCAGAAAGAGATGAGGAGAGAGGAATATCTTCTTCTGAGGTACTGCCTAGAGCTAGACTTTTTGTCAGAAGATTCTGTGGGCTGTGAAAAACATGTATTGTGGAAGTGATACTCCAGTTCTTGAAATATAGGCTTTAAGAGGCATAGAACTGGAAGAAATGGTCCAAGAAATGGGGCGATTCTAATGTTTAATACTCTCTACAATATTAGATGTTAGGGATGCCCATTTTCCTGCTACACTTTCATTTCTCCATAAACTTAAGCACACCTGTGCCCACCAGCGTCGGCACCCGTGTCGCATGCACATCTTCCATGAAGAGCCAACACTGGGGCTCATATGTGTGCTCGGTCTGTACCTCCCGGCCCTGGAGACCTCACCCTCTTGACCTGAGGCAGCGATTTCATTCATAGGGGTGTATGAATTGGTTAAGGAAAGTTTAAGAGCCATAAATACTATTCTCTGTGAATAAATTTCTATAATTCTGTCTGAAAAATGTGTTGCTTCTTATTTATATGGTCCTCATTTTCCCCCCTCTGGCTCTTAATAGAAAAACAAATCCCTAAACCTTCGACAATATGCAAAGGCATTTATGTCAGAAAGCAAAAATTCAGTTTTTCTTCTCCAAATCAATCAACATCCCACAGTCTCACCAACAAAGTAATTTAATTCCTTGCTATCTTCCTTTAAGCTCTTGGCTGGTCTGGCAACAATTCTCAAGGAATTGAGAACTGTCACATTCTAAGTGGCCGACTATGTACCTGGCCTGAGATCTTGCTTAACAAGCTTAATTAATTCAACCAATAACTTTTACAAGATCATAAAACTATCACTCACTTTGGGGGTTATCAAGTCACTCAATGCTCTGAATTTTATATGCTTTTTTCCGAATCTGTCTTTTTGTCATGTTTTCATTTGGAAGCTACTTAATTAAAGATTTTGCAAGTAAATTAAAAGTAAATTAATTTTTGTAATTAAATTTTGCAGAGGGCTTTTTCTTAAGCCAATTGCTGATGGCTAACAGAAAATAATTCAACTGATACTGCCATTGTGTTCACAATAATTAGGAGACACAAGGGTACAAATTCTTACAAAAGGTTTTCAAATTCTGGGAGTCTTTCCTTCTTAAAGACATGAGATTAGTTTCATAAGCTTAGTGCCATTTTATTTTCTTTCTATGTATGAAATGCAACTCAACTCCACTCCGTTATTCCTTAATTCAGTGTTCCAGAAGTTCACTTGCTTATACATACTTTGGCACAAGGGGCTCTTTTCCTTGAAGCAACCCCATTATACCTAGCAACAGACGCCCCCTGAGCCAGCTCCAGCTGGACACCATGCACACTTTGCCAGATTTAATTTCTACAATTATTTGGCAAGGCATTAATGGCCGCCAGTCTTTGTACCTTAAGACTTGTTTCAGTTTTCAGCGTATTTTTAATTTAGAAAATAATATGGTATGTATGGGTACATGTTACAGAAAACCTCCAGTGGGGTCGAGGGTAGGCTCGGTTGCCAAACATGAGATTTCTACATTCAAGCATATTGATTTTCACACCAAGGTGGGGGGCTGGGGCGGGGAGACTCTAAATAGCCTCATGTTGATTCAGCTAAGATTTCACTGTGGGAGGTCAAGTTAGATCAGGTTGGTTTCTTTGTTTTTTTTCAACTGGGTCCCTGAACTTTGCAGATTTCCTAATTGTGGCTAAGGGCATGCGGAGCTGTATTCTCATGTACTAGGAGAAATAGGCCGGCAAGAGCACAGTCCCTCACCCAAGGTAGGTGGGATTCAAATCCAGGTCTGTCCACTAGAAAGCCCTGGCCCCTGCATCACAGCCTACTGTCTCACAAGGAAAGGATACTACATCATCCCCTAATCCAGCTAAACCACAAAAATGACAGCATGCCACAGCATCAGTCCGCTGAGTAAAATGGCATTTTTAGGAGAAACATCTATTCAGGCTTCAACACCGACACTTGCCAACTTGTCCCCCAGTCTTCCCAAGTTAAGGAAAGAGCTGACCCAGCACACTAGGCAGTGGGTAGAGAACTCTGCCAGCTCTGAAGCTCAGGGGAGAGCAAGGTAGGGTGGAGGGCTGAGGATGTGAAAGAAAAGGTGGAAGATCAGCCCCTGGAGGCTAGGGAGGGCTCTGAAGGAACGGGAAGAAGTGAGGGTGTGAGGTAGCAATGTTCAAGGGGAAGGAGAGGATGGCTAGGGGCGTAAGCAAGGAAGAGGCAGTGTAGACTGGAGCAAAGTGAGAAATTGCAGTAGACAAGGGCCTGTTTGCTGTTGTTTTCCCTGCACAAATGAAATCCAGCACTAGGAGGGAGAGCAATGGGAGCACAACAGCTTTCTTGGCTCTTTCTACTCTTCCTCCCTTTCCCTCCAGCCAGCCAGCCTCTCCCCTTGCTATCTTCTTGCACCCACAGAGCTCCCCTCCCCTCCCAGGGGCATCCACTTGGACCCGACTCAGCCCTGAACAACCCTTCAGGGCTTCACGGATGGGCGACAGACTCAGAGTGGGGAACATGCCCAAGGTCAGAGCCTGTGGTGAGGGCCCACGTTCTTTCCACGGACCAGAAATGGGTGGGGATGGCGTGGGGTAGGGGGGCAAGGGCAATGCAACAGGAAATCCAGGGGGCTATGAGTCAAGGTCTGTGGAGGCATTATTGTGTCAAAGGAAATGGGGAAATTGGGGGGAAAAAAAATTTCTATTAGCCATGAGAAATTCTTACAGCAGCCAGGAGGTGAGAAACAGATACAAACCAGAAAGCAGTAAGTTAGAGACAGCTGTGATCATAATCAAAGTCGACTAAAACACCAAGGAGCCATATAAATTCAATCTCAATATATTAAAAAGCAACCTATTGTACATACTTACTTCCCAAAGTTCATAAAGTTCCTTCCTGAGATCCTCTGGGAGGAGCTGGGTCAGCTGCTTCATAGCTTCCTAAAATATCAAACAGTTATTTTACTCACGATCACATTTATCTAGTTAACAACTCAACTACAAAAGCCAAATAATAGACTCAAACTCTTACAGATGGCTCCCCAAAGGGCAGCCGAATATTGGACAATATTTATGGCTTACAAAGAGGGCGGTTGTGCACATCAAAGAAATGTGTATATTTATTAATATGGGCTTTGCAGAGCATATGTTTTGTGGTCTGCAGCACACCAGACACCAAGAAAAGGACAAGGAGGAGAGTGTGAGATGATTACAGAGATACCAGAAGTCAGGCTTTCAGGTGAACAGCAAGATGCCTATGTAAATTTCAAACATATAAACATATTAAAGTTCAAAACAAACCTGAGAACAAGAAGAGAAAAGTAACAGAATTACAATGCTCAAAGAAACTGTATGTTATTATAATAATTTTCTATTGTTAATATTTTTAATATTGCGTGACATAGTGCATGAGATAAAGCACCACACAAATGGACAGTTATTGTCATTAACATAAAGGAAATAACAAGAGAGTATTTTGTGGGCTGAAAGAGGATATTAAAAGATAATTAGCAGGATGCCTGGGAGGCTCAGTCGGTTAAGCGTCTGCCTTCAGCTCAGGTCACGATCCCAGGGTCCTAGGATTAAGTCCCACATTGGGCTCCTTGCTCAGCGAGGAGCCTGCTTCTCCCTTTCCCTCTGCCTCCTGGTCCCCGGGCTTGTGCATCTCTTTGAGAAATAAATAAATAAAATAAAGATGATTAGCTACGCCATCCAGGTACTACCTGAACCCTCAAAGAGCATCGCCCTCCCCCTGTAAACACATGCAGGGGTGGGAAGCTAGCACCTCGGGAAGCTGCCCAAATGGCCTTCAGGCAGCTTCGACAGAAAGTACTTTCTTATATCAAGCTGAAAACTGTCCGTGCAGGTCTCCCACTATGCCTACCTCCAGCCCTCCAGCATCCATGCTTCACACCCAAACACAATGTCAAGTGACCTAGCTGGGCCAGAATCTCTGAAAGCGATGGGAAATGGTCCACAGGAGGACCACGTAACTCAAACCAGCCACGTGAGGGACATCAGCGTGATTTGTCTAGCAGAGGCTAGGGGAAAAATATTACAGAATACAACCACTTTCAGAGCAAACTGTATTTGCCGGTGTCATCGTTCTAGGTCAACATCACCATCTCCAATGGTTTCTAGCACTATACCATCTTCAGTGGTATCAAATTTATGGTATGTTGTATCTGCGTTCTCCCTTGTTTCTTTTTCATGAGTTGCAGTAAAATGCTTTGCATTCTCAAAAATTAAAGGCGTCTTTATAAACAGATCGCCTTTCTCTACATTATTCCAAAAACACAAGTCTGTCCATTGCTTTTGTTTGAAAAGAATGAACTAAATAATACATAGTTACAGGTATGTGAAAACCCAAACTTTTAGATCATTTTATTCGGGCACCGAACATAGTGATTGATGGGGGGTTTGACCACAGTGGGAGAGAATGGAACCACACCTCCGTCCTGCTGGATACTCTATTTCTACAAGGATAGCCTAAGACTGAAATCAGTTCTGTGGAGAGCACATTCAATTACTGGCTTGCTGATAAACTTCCTGTTGAATAAAACCATCATGTCCTTTAAAAAATCAAAACAGGGGCACCTGGGTGGCTTGGCTGATGTAGCATCTGCCTTCGACTCAGGTCATGATCCCGGAATCCCAGGATCGAGCCCCGCATCAGGCTCCCTGCTCAGTGAGAAGCCTGCTTCTCCCTCTCTCACTCCCCCTGCTTGTGTTCCCTCCCCTGCTATATCTCTCTCTGTCAAATACATAAATAAAATCTTTACATTAATTAATTAATTAATTAAAAACCAAAACAGGTAACAAACATGTTGTTGCTCTCTTCTTGAAAACTGAGCAACGATTTTCTGGAACTATACTCATTGGTATCATTTGTTATCATACAATCAGATTGCATTTGGAGACCTCCGGCGTACTCTATACTCCTTATCTGCCAACATACGCCACAGGACTGTGCCCACCTTTTGAAATGAACCCTTGGAGAATGACCTCGCTAAACCCTGGGGTACCTGGCTGCATATGCCAGACGGTGAGCCCTCCCCGGGGTGAGCCCAGCCACCCCCACTTCTATACAGATTTTCGCCTTGTCCACACACTAATCTAGGGTGATAATCTTCCCAGCTTCTTCCCATTAGCAAAACGGGCCAAGAATCTGCCAGAAGCCCTGAGCCGAATAAGCTCTCAGCAAACGTCTTGGGTCAGTTTGCTGAGAGCTTGGGTCAAGCACCCAGAAAGCACCCTGCATCATTTAGGCATCATCAGTGGGGCTGAGCAGTGTAGGAGTGTGCTGCAAACTATAGATTCAAATGCAGTTTGGGACCTGACTCGCCTATGACGGACCGTGGAACCCTGGGCAAGGTGCTTAACCTCTTTGACCTTCATGTGTCGCATCTGTAAAATGGGTGAATGATGTCATGTGTCTACTTGAGGGGGCTGTCGTGACGATGAAACAGGTAACACAGACACAGCTTGTGCTGTCTGGCACATAATCAGTGCTCTATAAAATTGTTGCTGGATTATTCAGTTTCTCTATTTTGCCATGTTCACTCCCATAATAAAGCTTTGTTCTCCTCCTTTTAACCTCTTGGTTCTTCAGCAACTTTTAGCAACTTTAACCCTGGCAGAAACATACTTACCATGATTCTACCTTCTGACTTCATGTTTTTCTCTTCGAAAAGTACTATGGCCTGCTATTGCTGTATTCCAGCCTTCAGTTCCATCCCACGGGTTCCTGACAATCCTTACGCGGCATCATTCGCCAACTCGGGTTATAATATAAAGTCTGTTTTATCTCATTTAGGAAGGAGATCAGACAACAAGTATTGCTTTTGGCCCTAAACTTTCTCTTCCGTGTCCTTATTTTTCCTTTCATCTTAATACCTACTCTCCTTCAAAACAATCAGCCTTCCAAGTTCCCTGAGTATCTTCCCTCCCTCCTACTTCAGTTTAAGCCTTCCTGATGCAGTTGGCTAGCCTCTGGGCAAAACCATGCCTCCCAATTCTCATTATGTGCATTCCACCTTCAGCCAAGAAACCCTCATTTAATTATCTTAATGCATGGTTCAGACATCCAAATCTTGTTCATAAACACCATCTGCATAAAGAATTGTTCACCTTCCAGATCTTTCTCTCTGTTCCCAAATCCCAACCAGCAGCAGGGAGAGGCAATGGACTATCGGCCCTCTTCCAAGCCTTTGGTTTCTTGTCTAGAACCTGTGGTTCTCCGAGATGCTTCCCCTGTCGCTCCTGATTATGGCCTTTAGTTCCCTGGGGAACAGAGGAGTGGGCAGCAGCCAGGAGGTATAATGAGGCCAGAAAGATCCCCATCATTGCCAAGACAGGGTGTCTAGGAGGGCAGAAGCACTCTCTGTACACCGCCCCCCGCCCCCTGGCCTCTCTACAAGGTGACACTGGCCAGGCCTCATTCCTGTCTTCTCTCATGTCCAGTGGCTGGAGAGCCTGCCCATGGGCGTTTTTTTTCCTCCAAAAGACTCTGACTTGCTCCTCTGTGGAGGAAGCCTCAAATTCCTTATGTACCTTCATGGGGAAAGTCTGTCTTTTCTCCTTGCTCTGTGTCACTTCATAGTCTCTGAGGACCCTCTGGTACTTCAATATACCATTTCTCCTCCACGATGTCCAGACTGACCCTTAATTAAAACTATCCTGTATCCTGAAATGAGCTGTGTAATTACGGAGTCTTTTTCCCCATCCCTTTCCTCTATGTCTGTCATTGCTCGACATCCTCTGGTTCAGGGCTAATTCCTTTCTGCTGCTCACTGCCTTAAACTAATTGGTTACTTTTCATAGTAATTCTACCAATCAGTCCAGGAACTCTTTATTCACATCAGTCTAGACTCCTAGAGAGAAACAATGTCTCGGCCTTCTCCCTTTTTATAGGCTGTCAAGATACTGAGCCTATATTCTGGATCTGTATTTTTGGCAGGAAGAATGCATTCCTTACACAATTTCCCTTGTTCCCATAATGTCAGAATTCCTAAACTGGTACTCCTTGAGGACCTTCTTGCCTCTCGAGAGATAAAAATAGTGCAGGCTACTTAACTCCAGGCTCCCCCAGCTCTGAGAGCAGCTCTTCAAGCACACCTGCCCTGTTAAAGCATTTCAATAAAGGATCAATCGACTTAGCATTTAGGACCAATTTCCTATAATAAAAGTAGCTTGCAATGATCCCTGAATTGAGAACCAGCCATTCAACATTAAAAAACAAAACAACAACAACAAAAAATCTTCCTAGATTTTCTGACCTCTGCTTCAAATATGTCTTTCTCTTTGGCCCTGTGCTCTGGATTTAGAGCTCAAACCAGTACTGATTTAATATTTTTTTGATGTTCATTTCTTACTATTACAAAGACTTTTCATTACTTCTAACCAATAAATCAAAGGACTAATTGAAAATTCATAAGTAATTATAATAATGATTAGACTTGAGATTTATAGAACTTTCCTCCAAAGAACTTAACCAGGATGGAGAATTCCTTCCAGTTCTAGCTACTTCCCTTGTTCTAATAAAAGCCATACTATCTATGTCCACCTACTCATGAGAACAGAGACCCAACAGTTTCCTCTCCCTGTGTTAGACAGGCTGGGAGTCGACATACTTTCCTGACCTTGCATTAAACAAGGCTGAGAACAACCGATGCCAGTATGCTGCTTATACCAGGAAGAAATCCTTGCTTCTAGAAGATAAGACTGTTAACCACCCAGGCAGAGTAAGCACTAAACAGCTTATTCCTCAAGACTCTTGTTAAGACTCTGCCTTACCAGTCCTACCAAGCCAAGGCTGGTTTGTCTTACATTCTGTGCAATCTAATCAGCAGCCCATCTCATAAGCTCCATCTGACCATCCTCCAGCCCAGGCCCTCAAACTCTACAAATATCCTCTCCTGATTTCCCCCCACGCCGAGACACTGCTCAAACTCTGTGCTCTCCCTTACTGCCACGGGTCCCATAAACTTAGCTTTGCTTCAGCAATAGGGGTCTCTGGCGGTCTCTAGTGGAGTCAAGAGTTAACACTGACCTCTTCTCGCCTATGTTTTTCTTCTTTGGGGATGTTATCTGCTGGTGCTATGTCCCCAACGATGCATTCTGCCATATCGTGAACCAGGGCTAGGCGGATACATCTGACCAGGCGAGAAATGGTGAATAATGACACAAAATTAGATTCATTACAAGTTCCTTCTCTAGACTACTGTGAAGATGCATCTTTTTTCCCTCCACCCTCACAGGGTGTGTTAATGCAGTATTTTCTAAACTAATTATATTCTACTAGCCCACAACAATTCTGATTCGAGACTCCTAGTTAATAGTCAACACAATAAAACATGAATGCAGGGGAAACTGTTAGCATAAATTTTTTTCGTTTTTTAAATGGCTGATTTTTCAAGTATCACTTTGAAAGGTTGATATTCAGATGATAAAGCCAGGAGGACACAATCTGGTTATAGCATTTACTTCCTGATACAAAATTCAGAAGCAATCATTTCCCCAATATACTAGCTAGATGTCAAGATGAGGCTCTTTGGAAAGATATGGGTGGAACAGGACAGATCTGGGTCCAGCAACCATTTATCAGCCGTGTGACCTTTGCAAAGTTATTTAATTTCTTTAAATGTTCAATTCTTTCAGCCTTCATTTTATCGTCTGTAAAAAAGGGACAGTAATACATCACAAGGTTGGTATAAACACTAAATTTGATCCTGTGTGCTCCTGGCGTATGTTGACCATTAGGCAATGGCTATGGTTATTAGTAACAACGACTAGGGGCCTAACGAGCTCCTCACAGGCGTGCCACCTGCCACCTGTCTCTGCCACCAGTTTCAATCCCCAATTACTCTTAGGTTTGTTCGCTCTATTCCACACCATGTTCATCTTGCGCTTTTTGCCGAAAATCGCACCTCCACACCACTTATAGAGTAACAGGGCTCCTCAACTCTCTAATGAATCTTTGCTTCAATCAAACTGATTTATTGACCGTTTCCAAAACAGATCTTTAATTTTGAAGCTTTGGTTGTTACACCCTCCTCTCTGCACACTGTGCCTTCTTCTTCTCCACCCGGTCAGCTCTTGAGCTCACCTCGGATTCATTCTACCTCCTCTATTAAGATCACCCAAGTACATGTGATTTCTTCTATTAGACTATCTTGCTAGTTTTTTCTTAAATTTTTTATGTATTTATCTATTTTTAAAGTAATTGCTAAAACCCAGTGATTTGGGGCTCAAACTCATGACCCCAAAAGCAGTAGTCATGTGCTCTACTGATGGAGACAGCCAGGCGCTCCAACCTTGCTAATTTTTTGAATACAACTAATTTTAGGGTTTTTATAGAAGCCAGCAGGGACCTTTGTTATTCATGGGAGACTTACATACTGTCTTAATATTGCTAGGAAACTTTGTCCTGTGCTCAAAAAGCATTTTCAGACACTTGTTGACCGAAGGAGAGGATATCTCTTTCTCAGCTGCATCTTGCACATACCCCTCCAAAAAGTCACCCCATAAATGGGTGCTAGTATTCATGAAAGGGGCTAAATTAAAACATACAGCATACTATTATAATGACAGAAGTTGAGACACACCACGCTCACTGTCAAGGTCCTGGAAATCCTAACATCACACTTAAATGTCTTCTTGAGATTATAGCAGGCTCTATCACTTGCCAAGAGAAAACCCAGAATGCAGTTTATAACTGAAGCAATCAACACACGTAATTCCCTTTCCTACAGCCTGAACCTGTATGGTTTGCTGCAAGTAATTTCTCTTGACAAATAAACTAACCTGCAAGAATTAGAGACAGGCGTCAGTCATGATAAGCAGTGCGTACCCAAAGACCAGAGAGCCTAACAAGCATCAGAGTTCACGTCAGCTTACCGGTCTTTGTTAAGATGTTCATCTTTGGTCACGAGAGCCATAATGGCCATCCTGTACATGTGATCTGATACGCTCTCTGGCCTCTCAACATTTCTGTATACCCAGCCAGTCCGTGGGACTCTCTGATGAAAATGAAGAAGAGAAAGTAGCTTATAAAAATCAATATTTAAACTATCTGTGTGGTAACTCAGTCAGTTGAGCATCTGCCTTCAGCTCAGGTCATGATCTCAGGGTCCTGGGATGGAGCCCCCCATCTGGCTTCCTGCTCAGCAGAGAGCCTGCTTCTCCCTCTCCCTCTGCCTGCTCCTCTGCCTACTTGTGTTCTCTATCTCCCTGACAAATAAATAAATAAAATCCTTAAAAATAAATAAATAAATAAACTATCTGGGGGCGCCTGGGTGGCTCAGTTGGTTGGGCGACTGCCTTCGGCTCAGGGCATGATCCCGGAGACCTGGGATCGAGCCCCACATCGGGCTCCCTGCTCAGCGGGAGGCCTGCTTCTCCCTCTCTCACTCCCCCTGCTTGTGTTCCCTCTCTGGCTGTGTCTCTCTCTATCAAATAAATAAAATCTTAAAAAAAAAAAAAAAGTAAACTATCTGTTATACTCTTGTAGAGAAGTCCAAGGAACCGGGTATAGAAGCAGAATCATGGTTTCAGAAAGTGTCGAAAAATGCTTAACTAACCAAATGATCGATATCTGGAACCAAATAAACCAGTGAGGTCAGAGAAAAAGGAAGAGGGAAAGTGGGAATAATTCACAAGTACACGATGCAGGAATCCAATAGTCAAGTTACTCTGCGTTACTAAGGTGTAAATGATGGAACATGTACAAGCCCTTTAGACATAAAAATAAAACTGTAAAGTATTGTGTTTTTTCTAACTATAAGAATTGGGACCTTCTGCCCTCAAACAACCCCGTTCAACACACGTAGAAAACACTGGTGAGAGGCGCCTGGGTGGCTCAGTGGTTAAGCCTCTGCCTTCAGCTCAGGTCATGATCCCGGAGTCCCAGGATCAAGCCCCGCATCCGGCTGCCTGCTCAGCAAGAAGCCTGCTTCTCCCTCTCTCACTCCCCCTGCTTGTGTTCCCTCTCTAGCTGTGTTTCTCTCTGTCAAATAAATAAAATCTTTAAACAAACAAACAAACAAACACTGGTGAAAGCTCTGAACTTGAACAAGCGATTGACTTCCCAATCTGGAAGCAGAAAGGAGAAAGGCACTTGTAATTGCTCCTGCCACCACCAGTCATGATTCTACCTTCTGTTTAGATCAGGATGTGATCTTATGAGACTGCATTTTCTCCCTAGGAGTCCACATTTCTAAAGAATTGTATAAACAGTAGCAACAGCAGCAGGACACAGATAATCTGCTTTTAACTTGTAGAAATTCTGTATAATCACCAATTATAGGTAGAGGAGGGTAAAATGGAAAGGAAGGCCACAAAGGATACAACTCCAGTGTGCACGATATAAAATCTTCTGTTAAAAAGAAAAACTAGATCAATGGAACAGAACAGAGAGCCCAGAAATGGACCCTCAACTCAATGGTCAGCTAAACTTCAAAAAAAAAAAGGAAAAAAAGTCCAATGGAAAAAAGACAACTCTTCAACAAATGGCCTTGGGAAAACTGGACGGCCACATGTAGAAGATGAAACTGACCATTTCCTTACACCACATACAAAAATAGACTCAAATGGATGAAAGATCATAATGTGAGACAGGAATTCATCAAAATCATTGAGAACACATGCAGCAACCTCTTTGACCTCAGCCTCGGCAACTTCCTCCTAGAAACATCGCCAAAGGCAAGGGAAGCAAAGGCAAAAATGAACTATTGGGAATTCCTCAAGATGGCTTTTGCACAGCAAAGGAAACAGTCAACGAAACCAAAACACAACCAACAGAATGGGAGAAGATATTTGCAAATAACGTACCAGATAAAGGGCTAGTATCCAAAATCTACAAGAACTTATCAAACTCAACACCTAAAGAACAAAATAATCCAATCAAAAAATGGGCAAAAGACACAGACATTTCTGCAAAGACATACAAACAGACAGATGAAGAAGTGCTCAACATCACTAACCATCAGGAAAATACAAGTCAGTATTTTCTTCAAACCAGTCAGAATGGCTAAAATTAACAAGTCAGGAAATGATGTTGGCAAGGATGCAGGGAAAGAGGAACCCTCCTACACTGTTGGTGGGAATGCAAGCTGGTGCAGCCACTCTGGAAAACAGCATGGAGGTTTCTCAAAAAGTTGAAAATAGAGCTACACTATGAGCCAGCAACTGCACTACTGGGTATTTACGCAAAGGATACAAACATGTGATTTGAATGAGCACCTGTACCCCATTTTTATAACAGCAATGTCCACAATAGCCAAACAATGAAAGAGCCTAGATGTCCATCAACAGATGAATGGATAAAGATGTGGTATACACATACAATGGAATACTATGCAGCCATCAAAAAACGAAATCTTGCCATTTGCAATGACATGGATGGAACTACAGGGTATTATGCTAAATGAAATAAATCAATCAGAGAAAGACAATTACCATATGATCTCACCAATGAGGAATTTGAGAAACAAGACAGAGGATCATAAGGGATAGGAGGGGAAAATGAAACAAAAGAAAACCAGAGAGGGAGACCAACCATAAGAGACTCTTAATCTCAGCAAACAGAGGATTGCTGGAGTGGACCAGGAGGGTGGGAGGGATGGGGTGGCTGGGTGATGGACAGTGAGGAGGGTTGTGCTATGGTGGGTGCTGTGAATTGTGTAGGACTGCTGGATCACAGACCTGCACCCCTGAAATAAAACCTTGTGTATCTTAATAATAATAAAAGTCTTGTTACTTCTAGAAGTAGCTAAAAGGCGGACTTAAAGCATCCCACTTAAAATCTGCCAGACTGATGGATTCTGCTCTTGGCTCCCGCTGCTCAGTGGCCCAGTGGAGGGGTCGTGAACCCCACTAAGTTCCGGGCAGAAGCAAGCCAGCACAGAGGGTCCCACTCATCACCGCGCCGGAGGCTCTGCAGAAACCTCGCGAATGGCTGCCCAGGCCGCCTGGGGCTGGCAGCAGGCTAGGCTCCCCACACAGGATTCTCGAGGTTCAGACTTCACCCGGCCTGACCTGCGCCCGACAGCCCCGCCGCGCTTCCTCCGCCCACCGCGCAGGCGCGCCCCTGCGTGCAGGGGAGCTTGGGGCCCACCCCTGCGGGGCTTGGAGGGCGAAGGCCCCAGCCTCTGCGAGCTGGAGCTCCGGCGCGCCGCGGCCACCCCCGCCTCTCCCCGCGGGCCGCCCGCAGGCCCCGAAGGGCCCGGCCCGGCGCCTGCTCACCTTGAGCTGCCCCACCAGCCGCAGGAACTGCAGCAGGTTCCCGGCCCCGCGGCCCGGTAGGCCCACAGCGGAGACCCAAGCCATCCGGCCGCGGGTCCCAGAGATCCGAGGAGACCGCGTGGCCGCCTCCCGAAGCTCCTCCCCCTCCTCCGCCTCCTTCCCCTCCCTGCACCGCCTCCTCCCTCCTACTCTTCCCTGCTTCTCCTCCTCCTCCTCCTCCCTCCCCATCCTTCTCTTTCCCTCTGGATTCCTTCCTCTCCCTCCACTTCCCTACTGGGTTTTCGCAGACCTTTATGGAAAAGAGGGGTCCTACCTTCTTGGCCTTGTTGGCTGCCCGCCCCCCAGGCATTGCACCATCCCTGGACGACCGAGTGCTTGGTGCACGCGAGTCACTCACTACTTGTCTGCTTATCTCGGCTTCACTGAACCTGTCATGGAACTTTTAAAGGGATTGCAGTTGGGTAGGGGAGAGGCGGAGGGTGGTGTGCCTTTGGAGGAGGGGGAGGACTACGCAAGATTGCCCCAAAATCTTGCCTTTTAGCGACTCGGCGTCTGATTGGGGGGGAGAAATAAAGAACTCTACTTCAAGACTGGCAGGCTATGAACACCAGGAAAGTAAATTAGCATAGACAAAAGCACTGGGAGAATTTGGGACTAGCCGTAATGGGCTCCGGCGTGAAAGCAATCCCATAGTGAAATTGCAGCCTCTCTAACATCTCAAGCGCTGAAAAATCCCCTTCCTCCAAAAAGCTGGTCACGGTCTGTCTCAACCATCTATCTTAATTCAGTCAACAACCAACCCTACCAGTTTTTAAAGGCATTAGTGAATATGCATACAGAAGGACTCTGGGAGAGAGAGAAGGAAGGAAATATTGAGAATAGACTATGGGGCAGGGAGGAAGTAAGGAGATCATTTAGGAGACTATTGAAATAATTCCCTGGGGAGATGATTTGGGTTTGGTCCAGAGTGGTAGTTGTGCAGGCAGTGAGAGGTTGTTAATTCGGTATATAACTTGAAGATAGGACTAATAAGAATTGTGATGGATTGGACATGGAGTATGAGAGAAAGAGAAGGATGACTCCACAGAAACTGGCCTAAACTGAAAGGTTGGAGTTGCTTTGGAGTGAGCTGGAGAAAACTGCAAGAAGAGTAAGTTGTGGGGAATCAGAAATTTGGTAACTGGGGCCCCAACATTCAGAGTTCAGGAGTGGAAGAAGCAGTCACTGAGGTAGGAGAAGTAAAACATAGTTGGGTTCTAGCAGCCAAATGAAGAAAATACTTAGAGAAGGAAGGAATGTAGTTGTTGTATGTTAGTGTGTTACGATTTTTAATCAACTTGTTTATGACAAAAATGAAATTGTTTTTAAGAATAAAGTTTTTTTTTTAAAAGAATAAACTTGTTTTAAGAATGAAGTAAGCATGAATGAATGAAAGAATGAATCATATAGTCATCTCATCTGTTTATAAGCATGCAGGAGCTTAGCTGCTCAGGGGCTATGCTAGGAGCTTATTAGTAGGGGCGCCTGGGTGGCTCAGTTGGATAAGCGACTGCCTTCAGCTCAGGTCATGATCCTGGAGACCTGGGATTGAGCCCCACATCGGGCTCTCTGCTCAGCGGGAAGCCTGCTTCTCCCTCTCTCACTCCCCCTGCTTGTGTTCCCTCTCTTGCTGTGTTTCTCTCTGTTAAATAAATACATAAAATCTTTAAAAAAAAAAAAAAAGGAGCTTATTAGTAAAAACATATGAAGCAACTATGGCAAGTGGACATTTTAGACTATAAATACCAAGAGTTTGTAAGGACTATCAGAGAGTGTTTGGTCTGAGCAAGGTGATTATCTTTGTTAAAAATAGACTTTAAAAGACCTTGGGGTGATTCTGTTCCTGTTGCTGTAAAGACAAATCTGACCCTCAGTGGCAAAAGCCATTCAGTAGCAAAATGGAAGCAGTGGCAGGCCAACAAGATCTTGCCCATCAGCAGGGCCACCACCGTTCCCTCGCAATGTGCCCTAGTAATGGGGGACATCAGCAGTTGGTTGGCTAACCCAGCTCTCCTGAGTATCAACTGGTATAAAGGTACACTTCAACCAAGTTTGGGCTTTATTGCCTTCATCTTCCCTGGCCTGGAACAATACTGTAATTAATCTATCATTGGTTTGGAGTATGTTATTTCTTTATTGGGCTATTGAGACATTATCCTATATGCTATATGTTTATGAAATTCCTCCAGTGAGTCTGTGATAAATAAATAGCTGGCATAGACATACTCTACTCTGAGGATTAATTTGCCTCCCCCCAAAAACAGTGGTCAACCAAGTCAGTGTTATTTGGATAGGACTGAAATTTAATTCCCGGATTTCGCAAATTCGATGTCATTCATGATGGTGACAAGAGCAGTTTCAATGTAGAGGGGCAAGCAGAGTCCTAACTGGAGATCATTCCAGAGAAAACAGGAGGGAGTATTGCAACTTATTTCAAATAGCGTGGGGCTACTAGAGAAGAGGTGGTTTTTTGTTGTTTTTGTTTTTAAGAAAGAAGATATTATAGTATATTTACCAATAGAGGTAATCTAGTATCGAGTGAAAAATTGATAGCATAAGAGACAAAAGAGATAAATGCCGGAATTATGGCCTTGAGCAGATAAAAGAAGAAGCAATTCAGTGTACAGTTGAAAGATTAATCCTAGGAATATGGAGAATTCACCCATACTACAGAAAAAAAGAAAATATATAGTGACTAATTAATGGTAGAGGTGGCCACGGGAGATTGTAGGCTTCTCTTTTGATTGCTTCTATTTTCGCACTGAAATAGGAAGCAAAGTCTAGACTAGGTTATGTTGTGGTATTAAACAGCCTCTGTACTGTAGACCTTTGTCACATCAGAGGCTTGTTTCTGTCTTGCTGAATGAATGTCTACTGCAGATGAGCCCTGGGATGCTGCTCTAAGTCATCCAGGAAGCTAGGGGGCGCGCGGTGCTCCTTTATGGCTCAGACGGGGCGGGGGAGTTGGCAGAGTGGCATCCACCTCTTAAGGCCTGTCCTTGGAAGTGATATACCACCCTTCTCATCACTAGGCGGAAGAGGAGACACCACCATATCTAACTTTAAAGTGGGGCTATGGAGTGCCTTCTTACCAGGCTTCTTGAGGGAAAGGAGACCAAGATATTTGTGAATGGAGGAGGAGGCACTGGATGGCTATGGAGAGTGAAGGCATAAAATAATTGTTTTGGAGAGTGGGACAACAGGAGTAAATATGCCTAAGCACCAGAAGAATGCCAAGGACAGTGAGGCATGTATTAAAAATGGTTAGGATGATGGACTAGAAGCTCTTTTTATAGGGCTGGGGGTGCTAAATGAAGGAAGGATTTTGTGTTTACAAACTGGGTTACTTCTGAGGGTTTTTTCTGTCGATCAGATCCTTAAAAAAAATCTGTGGCCAGAATGAAAAGCTCGGGTGAGAAGCCGCGATGCTCTGGTCTTGGTGTTGCAGTAAAAAAACAAAAAACAAACAAATAACAACAACAAAAACTGGCAATCGGTCACTTCTCTGCTAGCGACTTGTATTGTCCCAGAGCTCACCTGTCTTAATCCTCCCAACCTCCCTCACGATAGTAATAATCCCACATTTCAGATAAGAAAACCACGTTGCACAGAAGCTGAAGAACCGGCGGCATTGTTTTGTAGCCAGCAAACCGTGGGTCCAGAATTGTGCCTCTGAACTGCCTCCAGATCTTTCTTCCCTGGACATCCTGCAGTCCCCCAGGCAGCTGGCTGTTAGTACCTGATTCTTATCATTGTGAATAGTAAATGAGATTCGGTGCCTGGAAAGGAGTTTGTAAACTGTTATTTAGGTAAAGAATTGGGCATGACTACAGATAGAAAAATGGATCAATGGAGAAAATTTGCCTTGAAAACAATCATAAGTGCTTTAGGGACTGAGTGAAAAGAGTAGAGACATCAAAATCCAAGTTATCCCCACCCTCCCCCCCCTTAAGCTATTCAAGGAAGAAATCCTGCTTCTGCCTGATCTATCTTTACAGATTTTTAAAAAGTTAATGGTTGATCTCTGTCAGCGGTTTTTCACCCTTGGGGTGATTTTTGCCCCAAGGGAACACTTGGCAATGTTTAAAGACATTTTTGGTTGTCATAAAGTGGGGGGGGGGGGTCCGTATCTAGTAGGCAGAGGCCAGGACTGCTGCTAAAATTCCTGCAGGCACACGGCAGCCTCCCACAACAAAGAATTATCTGGCACAAAATGTCACTAGTGCTGAGGCGTAGAAGCCACCGTCTATGGCCAAAAAGAAAATGCTGGCGATCACATCCCTTATGTAACTGATGTTATGTTTGTATTAAAATGAGTAGGGAAATAAAGCAAATAGCCAAGTTTCACATGTAACCCCTGGTTTTCAGTGGCGCAGCAAAGCTCCGGAGCTAGCCTCTCACAGAGGCTCTGGACAGAAAAGGGGAGTTAGAGGAAGGTTTTGGTCACTTATGTAACCAGGTGAAAACAGAGCAGCTCAGCTCACAGAGTGGAGTGATGTGAAAGAGTAAGTCTGGGAGGGAAGGAATGTTACAAAAGTAATGTTTATTCAAGGCAAAGAGATTGGGTTTTGTTCTCTTTCGCCTCTTGTCTTGCCTGTGGCATCTGGATTACAGAGCGGGGGGATTTCTACGAGTGTAAAGACAACATTCCCATTTTATTTTGTTTAACATTATCTGAGTAAATATTTCCTTACATCAGTTTTCTGGTAAGCCCTCAAATCTTCTCCACAGATGTTCATCTTCAGTATCTATTTTCATAATTGTACAGGAATCTTCAGGTCCCCTATCACCCCATCCTTATCCTATAACAGACTCCAACTTAAAAATTCTTTAACTTAAGAAGTACATAGCTGAACTCATGGAATATTTCTCAGTTTTATCAGGATGGTGATACCAGACAGAAAGATTCTTAGGGGTAGACACTGTCTGATCCATCTCTTCTCAGAATCTAAAACCTAGCATGACGTTCCCCCTAGACATGGTGATGAGGAAACAATGGTGGGAGGAGGTGTAGATGGGAGACCCATTCGGGGCTTAGAATCATCTTGCCCCGAGTTGGTAGAGTGACACATATCAAGAGCTTAAAATATTAATTTGATGAACAAAACCAGTCTCTTTGGGAGATGGATCCCAACTTCTACCAGAAGAGATGCTGTTGGACCAAGGGCTCCAGCTTTTGCCTAATGCAAGAGTATTTCGGATTGGAAGACACCTGTGCCCCTCTTCTCCGCACAGGGGAGGTGGGAGAGGCAGAGACTGGGGAGTGAACTGTCAGACTGCTGGGAGGTCCTGTCTCCAAGACCATGATCCTTTGACCCCCAGAGACCCCATGACAGCCACATCTGTTCTACTCTTTCTGCCACTTCCTCCTCTCTCTTCAGAGGAACACGTAACCCGCCTTTCAAACAGGAGCAACAGTGGGCCTGTGTGTGCCTTCAGCTGTTTCTAATTCTCTCCCAGGCCCGATAAACGGCACATTGTAGAAGGTGTTTCACAGCTCCATGTGTTATTAGAGCCAGAGGCCTCCGTGGCAAAGCCTAACACAGCAATGAAGGTGAAAACAGAAAATCACCCAACAGGAGCTAGATAAATAGAATGTCATAAAAGAAGGAACTGGATCGTCGAATTTTTAGAGTGTCTTCTAATTCTAAAATTCTAAGCTATGAAACAACATTTCCTCAAGATTGGAGGATATGCTGCTTTGTCTACGGGCTATTTTATTAGTGGAATTAGCTTGTCTTCATAGATTCTACTATAAACAAGTGAATGAATCAAAATGGGATAATAGAATCTGCTCTGTGCCTCTGTCCTAGGGATTCAGGACTGAATGCCTACAGAGCGCTGTGGGGCTCCTCAATATCATTATATTTAAAAGATAGTAATCATGGATACGTAGTTGCAGGCTGCAAGATCAGATAAGATACTTTTCTTTAGACTTTCATTAATGATGAACATTTTCTTCTTTTGAGCTGAGGAAAATTCTGAATAGAGATCAAGGTCTCAGTTTAACTTGCAAGTATCAAAAATTAACCCATCATCCTTTGTTACTTGTGATTAATGTTAGTTAATTGCCAACAATTTCATACTGAGCTAATTTATGAGCACAGAGAGGATCTATTAATGTAGAAGTAACAAGCAAAATAGTCAAGTGCTGTTGAATAGATCTGTGGATACTGTCCACCACCATATTTAGGATGGTGAGAGAGAAAGGTGTGAGAACAAGCAGTGTCTTCCCACCTTCTCAGTAAAGACAAGCAGGAATAAAGCCTTTTTGGAGGCTCCTTTGGCAATTATCTCCCCACTGTTTACATCATCACCACCTGTAGTATTAGAAAATGACCACTAGGTGACACCATTTCTTCAGTGTTCTTTTTCATCAGCAGGAGGAAGCTGGCAGGGCCTTTCTGGGTCTTGGAATACATTTATACTGTCCTGTGTTTCCTAATTTTGTCTTAGAGAAAGCTTTCTGTTCTCTCCACACTTCCCTGGATTTGTCTATCTTTCTTCTTTCCTGTGTTTTTCTTTGGTACTTGCGAATCTGAGTCAATACCTGGGGACAGGTACGGAGTTGATGGCCACAATGGCGCTAATAACCATCACAGAAATTAGAGAAACACTGATAGTGACCTTTTATTGAAGGCTTATTATGTGTTAAGGGGAGGAGGTAAAGAGGCACAGCATGAATTCAAGTTTATGTAATGTCAGGGCCTTACTGATCTTTGGATCATTCACAGAACTCGAATATTGGGTATAGTGAGAAAAAAAACAAGAGTCTAGTCTTTGTGAAGTTCATAATCTAAAAGAGGATCTACAGTAAAAATAAAGGGGGAAAGAGGAAAAAGAAAAAAGGCAATAGAGCAAATTATTTGTAACACAAGTTTATATATATGACATTTATTTTTTTATTTATTTTTAAAGATTTTTATTTATTTGACAGAGAGAAACACAGCTCCAGAGGAAACACAAGCAGGGGGAGTGAGAGAGGGAGAAGCAGGCTTCCCGCCGAGCAGGGAACCCGATGTGGGGCTCAATCCCGGGTCTCCAGGATCATGATCTGAGCTGAAGGCAGTTGCTTAACCAACTGAGCCACCCAGGCGCCCCATATGTATGACATTTATAAGACCATAAATTTATAAAGGGTGTGAGAGTACCAGGAACGCTTATCAGGTATCAGAATCAAGAGGACAACCTGAAGTCCATTCTTCTCTTGGAATATTCCTTGAAAGTAGAATATTCCTGTAGGGGACAGTTCTGAAGACAGGAGTGATAAGGGCAAGGATAAAGTGATAAGAGCAGGATAAAGACCAGTTATTCTTGGGTTTAACTCTCAAACTCATGAATCCTTATTGTTAATGTTGCGGTTGTTGTTTTTCCATGATAATCGAATTTGCTCTATGTCCTCAGAGGTGATGTCTCAGCTAGAGCTCTAAACAGGAGATCTAAGTAAAATGTTCTGAGGGTTAAGAAACCCAAATATTCTAGGTAATAACCCATAGAACCACGAGAGCAGCAAGAGACAGGAATCTCGTAATACTAGACTAAGTGAATACTCATTGCTGAAGGCTAGGGCATCCCACCTGGTAGCTTGCATGTATTGCTGAATTTAATCTTAACCCCATACGATGTGCATTAAATTAGTATTCTCTCCAGATGTCTAGCTTAGGCAGGTTGTGTAATTCACCAAAAAGCACACATAGCTAACAAGTGGTGAAGCTGTTCACCAGTTCCATCCAAATTAGCAGATCAAAGAATCCGGCTTTTAACCTTTAAATACAGTACTTCCATTTAACGTGCTACATGGCAGTGAGCAAATGCTCTGGCCATGGTAATCCTGACTTAAATTTGATTTAGAAGTTTCAAAGAACTTGCAAATATGTTACTGGATTTGAGGCTAGCAACAATCCAATGAGAAAGACACTTTAGATTTTCTTATCTAGCCTTTCCCTCCACTCCCCTTCTTCTCCCTGCTGACTGACGCACATGCCTCCACTAGAGAGTTTTGTAAACTGGGGTAAGTCCCAGAGCTACTAAGTGGCAGACACTGGAGTGGAACCCAAAGTTCCCTTAGCCCATTGCCTTTCTCCTGCAATAGCAGCACCCCTTTATAGTATATAATGCATATTAGGTAAAAGTTTTGCCATTGGCATTCAGAATACTTTATCTCTAAGAACTGCTAAAAGTCAAGCATGCTATTTAGGAAAAACTGTATGAACATCAGATAACACATAAATGTATATATTTTAAACCATTTAAACTCCCTACAGAGGACAAAGAATCTAAAATGCATTTTCAAGTATTTTACATCAATGATTTGAGAGACATATGCAGTGATTCATATAACTGTTTAGAATCAACATCTGTGTTTTTTGTGTGTCATAGAGAGATTTATACTTTATTAACACAAACAGAACACAATAGAGGCATAAAGATAAGAACTCTGCTCACATACAGCCCAAAAGATCACAGTAAGTGTTTATACAGTCTCAATCTTTCCAGTGCCCACTAAGCTGTAAAGTTCTGGGACCTCAAGTGGGGGGAGGGTGGCCCGAAGGAAAGAGCCCAAAGGTCAATGGGTATGCCATGAACAGGCGAAGGATATGACATAGTCACTGTATCACTCTGGACCCGGGCTCCTCGACTGTGACAGGAGGACCTCTAAACACAAGAAGACCGCTAAGATCCCTCTAATGAGAGGAATAATTCTTAATTTGAATCACATTTGGATATTTGTTTTATTCAGCAGAAGATCCAGAATTTTTAAGAGTGGTCCAGACTAAGAAGTAGATACGAATTGTCCATTACTCTTTATTACTTTTCATTTTTTTAATGGAGATCTTTTTCTTTATTGTAAAACTTAAGACTTGAGTGCCTCAAATAAAACCAAATTCTGGGGGCGGGGAGTCAAAACTCACAATCGAAAAAAGAAATTAACACGGTCTGGACTATAGCAGCACCCAGAGAATGTATTCTTTTAATAGAAAAATTCCAGGTGCTTCATAAAAATATGGAATGCTTCACGAATCTGCGTGTCATCCTTGCACAGGGGCGACGCTAATCTTCTCTGTATCGTTGCGATTTTGGTATGTGTGCTGCCGAAGCAAGCACCCATTACCCTTTTTTAAGGGTAGATGCTGAAAAAAACACATGAACATAGAAAACTCGGGTTTTATTTTCAGAGCACCCACCTCCCGTGTGCTTCCACTAAAGCAGGCAGGATGCATGTACAGGGTCAGGTGGCAGTAGAAAAAGTAATCGAATGCTGTGCAAAAAGCAAACACTAGTAGAAACGCAGAGTTCTTGTGCTTGATGGTCCCTCGGACTGTGGCTCACCGAGCTGCCACACCGGTTACTGGTGAGAGGTGGCGCTCTTCACCAGAAGATCGCCGCAGCAAGGGGCTGGCTGGGCAGGAGGCTTGCCGCTTTATTACATCCCTCTAATGGGCTGCAGATGTTCCGCATAAACAAATGCAGAATGCATGGATATCCAAAAAGTGATTATCAAGGCACCACATTCTCTTGGATGGCAAACTTCATTCAGCATTAAAAGAAGAAAAAGGGTGAAAAGAAGAAGTAGGAGGAAGAGGAAGAGGAGAAGGAGAATACCGAGAAGGAAAAGAAGGGCAAGAATGAGGGAAGATAGACAAATCTTTAAAAACTTCCAGTGTTTCCAGAAATGTTTGTATTCTCTTGAGGGCCAACCTTAAGCTAATTGGAAAAATTTGGATTCGAAATTAGTGTGACAAAGAGGTGAGGTTGGCTTAGATTTTGATTCTGCAGGTGGAAGCGATTGGGTTTTTAGAACCTATTAGCCACAGCTTTGGGCTTCTAGGTATTAGCATTCATAGAGTGCTCTGGAGAAGACCAAAGTCTTGGAGACTTCCAAAGATACAAATGGTATTCTTAGTTTTAAAAAAAAAATCTGGAGTACTGTAAATAGAAGTGAAAAACTTAGGATTTAATAAACTGTGTGGCTCAAATTCAACACAGTACTCCCAGAAAACAAGGAACATGGATTTGATCCCCTAGTCTGAAATAATGATAGGACAGGATGCATCCTTTTATACTTTTCAAGTAATGAATCTCTTTGTGGTCATGAAATAAGGGCTGGAATTTTTCCTTGGCCTTGAAGCCAGGTTGGTGGCCACTTTGTTAGCTTCCGAGGCCTGGTCAACTGTCTAACCTGTATCAGTATCCCTGGCTTATGCTTGAATTCCTCCAAAGATGGAGAATTCACTGTCTCTCATGATGGCCCACCTTGGACGGAGCTTCTTATTAGGTCATTCTACTTACATTAAAATGAAATTTGCTTACCTAAAGTCATTTTTTTTTAATTCACAAAACCAAACAATACTTCTGAGAACACTTTGGAGCATCTGCCACTTGTCAGACCCTGCTCAAGGCCTTAGGAATAAAAGGATGAGAAGATTATATATAGTTTAACTGATCTTGTGGGATTTCTAGTCCAATTTTTTTTTTTTTTTAAATTTGACAGAGAGATCACAAGTAGGCAGAGAGGCAGGCAGAGAAAGAGGAGGAAGCAGGCTGTCTGCTGAGCAGAGAGCCCGATGTGGGCCTCGATCCCAGGACCCTGAGATCAGGACCTGAGCTGAAGGCAGAGGCTTTAACATCCTGAGCCACCCAGGCGCCCATCTAGTCCAATTTGATGGCTCTCAATTTTTTCCATCCTAACAGTCCTAAGAAATAGGTCTTAGTTCTGTGGACAACAGTAGCAGTCCTACAGAGTGTCACTCCTGCTAAATTTGGTGTGTGGAAGATTTTCTAGTGAGTGAGTCTCCCCCCAGGTTGGTAATCCTCAGCATCTCAGCAGAGAAAGAGACTCTAACCTGAAGAGGTCCCTAAGTGATTCTACTTACCACCACACCCCAATTTAAGAATCACTGCTCTGATGGTTCTATATTCCACAGAAGCCCAATCCTACATCAACAAGATGTCAGATCAAATATCTGAAGAAAACTGTCATATATTTTTCTTCCCACCATTATCATTTCTTCCAGCTTAACTTGCCACAGATTTCAAACTATGATTATTGTATTCTTGAAGAAAAGTTGGGTTCAAAGAAAGCTGTTGACAGCAGCTGGAAAGGCATCCACAAAGTGGAACTGAATCCATCAGGTCAAACCAACAGCTGAGGAGGAATAGAGGTGATGAGTAGGGAGAAACTGGAGCTTTGTGGAGTTCCTTGTAGATGTGGTCTTTCCAAGAAAGCATAGTCTTCGGTGACCAACCCAAAGTGTGGGGGAACATGGAGAAGAGGAGGGTGAGAGGTGGGTGTACTTAATTCCCCCACCTTCTTGTCTTCCTTTGTTTTAAGATTGTTCCTTGGCGGGGGTTCAAAACCAGTAGAAGAAGCCATATTCTGTACAGTGGTGAAGTTAAGATTTAGAGAGATACAGAGAAGCAGCGAAAGACAGAGAGAGAAGGGAGAAGAGGAAGGAAAGACAAGCTAAGATAAGAATCATTTCAGCTTCTGGAGCTGGAATGTTTATAATATAAAGAGACAGCTGCATTAAAGGATTAGACCCCACTGCCTGATTAAGATCATTTGATCTTTAACTATTGAAAAGACCCTGTGTATTTTCAAAGGCAGTAGGCTTCTTAAATAAAACCAGGAGTCTGGGTTAGCAGAAAACTGTTAAAAAATAGCTCACTTTTTGTTTTGTAATCTTTTTGTCCTACCTGCTTCACAATCTTCAGTTTTCTTTTTGTATTATTGGAGGGTTGCCCTTAAATCTGAAAATTGGGGCTCTGGGAAGTTGATATGACAAAAATAAGCTTGAAAAAATCATGATGACCTAAATAGGTCAGATCAGATTTTTTTCCATGAATATCATCCTGGGGAGCTTTTATTTGGGGGGGGGAGGGGTTTATTCTGTGTTTGTTTGTTTGTTTGTTTCTATATTTATTTTTATCCTTTACTCTCCATGGCCAACAATCACCACACAATTTCAGCAAGAGAGATTAGCACACCATTATACTGTGCCATTTTCATGTTTTACTTTCTGTCTTGTTACTCTGCTTTTCTTTTTGTAAGTCTCAAGTGAGATTGGAACTCTACTGATTTAGAGATCAATTGTCAGGAAGTCAGAATTTTCCATTAGCCGACTTGCTGCACAGTATCGGTGGGAGGAATCAGAGCATCTCCACACCCATGCTGTCGTCCCGGGGTGGCCGGGCAAAGAGGTGGGAGGGCCTCTGGTCATTTGAGAGGACCAAGCAGTCGTCATAACTAGTTCAGTCTCTGTGGCCCATTCAGCTCTTGGCATTGCTGCCAAGCCAGCCAACAAAGGAGCATTGTAATCCTGACAGTTTCCCAGCATTGACTGGACAGGCGCAGACCACCAACCAGCTCCCTTCACTTCTACCGTTCCCAAGTGAGACCATGAATGGAAAAAAGTCAGTGGCAAAATCCCACATCCTGCTGAAGTTGGTGTGTAGATGCTTTTCTAGCAAGTGAGACTCCCTCCAGGCTGGTAATCTTCATACCTGTTTCCTTTTTCTTTTTTGTTTGTTTGTTTTTAAGTATAGTTAGCTTGAATGGTAATGCATAATTCTCATTGATGCCTACCAAAAAAAATTAGGTTTCAGTTTTGAAAAATAAGCATATGGCGTGCAATAATACGAAGAATGGGAAGTGTGACAAAAGTAAAATGTCATAAGTATAAAAAAAATAAATTGAGATAGGCTTCTAAGGTAAGAAGCTACTGGTAGGAGCAACTATGATTCTTAAGAAATTGATTTGGGGAGTATCAGAATATGGTTTTCAAGTAGAACATGGAATCATTTTAACTCAATTTACCATTTTGAATATGTACCCAAAGGCTGCCCTTTCTGTACACCAAGCCAAGGACATGTCCAACTCCGATTTTATAAAAATAACAGTCAGTAAAGTGTTTAAGAATGGTGTAAATTCAGAGTTATTTATCATGTATTTGTTACTGATTGAAAGTCAGGAAATCTTCTTCACAATCAGATAAAATGATCTTTTAATACATTTCAATGGTAAATGGGGCATAATTTTATTTATTTAAATTGCCTTTTTAAAATAAGTACAGATTACAGTAATGGAATGCCATAGTTACTTACCAGTTATCAAATATTCAAATGACAAAGCCCCATGCTGCTGGTAGAGGTGAAATGAAAATACGGTGTTTAAAGTGGATCCACAAAAAAAAAAATAAATAAAAAAAAAATAAAGTGGATCCACAGTTTTAGAAAGAAGTTTAGGAGAGTCTTAGTAGTACTCTGTCCCTTTGATTCAATTTCCTACTTTTAAAAATATATGTATGTGTTTATGAATTATATACATGTGTGGATAATATTGTACTGAAGGCAAAATAAGAAAATAAATACAGTATTGGTCATCGAAGCAAAAATAAAAACAAAAACAAAGGACAGGAAGAAACAAAGTCCCCAAACAAAATGAGAACAATGGAGTTACTTTGTAAGTAAACTGTTACCCCTAAGTAAAGGTACATGATAAGATATTATGTCATTATTAAAATGGATATTTCCAAAGATTCTTAATAATATGAGAGAATGCTTATATGAATGTTGGGTGAAAAGAGAAGCTGTAATTGAGTAACTGGTAATGACAAAAGCACACGAAGTGCAATAAAACACTAACGGTCAGTTGTCTTGGTTGGCAAGATTATGGTTGATTTTTCGCTGTAATTTCCATATTTTCAAAATTACTACCAAGGAACATATGCCATATTTTGTAATCCTTAAAAGCTTATTTAAAAAAAACCTTTCTTTGGGCGCCTGGGTGGCTCAGCTGTTAAGCCTCTGCCTTCGGCTCAGGTCATGATCCCAGAGTCCAGGGATCGAGCCCCGGTATCGGGCTCCCAGATCCGCAGGGAAGCCTGTTTCTCCCTCTCTCACTTCCCCTGCTTGTATTCCATCTCTGGCTGTGTTTCTGTCAAATAAATAAATGAGATTTTTAAAAAAATTTTAAAAACCTTTCTTCTACTGTAAAAAGATAAATAAAACTTCCAAGTGTCCGTCACCTTTATGCATAAGGGTTATTTTACTTAAACACAAACGAATGAATAGACACCTTGACATGTTACTAGGAAATCCTGCAGAGACAAATTTTGATGCTGATTAGATTGACTTTCACTTCCTTTATTTTCTCTTTGAGCTACCCCTAAAATATACTATAGGTTAATAGGTTGAGCAACATAATCTGGGGTTTTTCTTCTCCTGTGACCCCAGTATTTCTTCTGGGCTTGTTTGAGATGACTTACTGTGGAGAGAATGCTGAGTCCCGCACCGTGATCGAACAATCCAGCACATTCAGCATGCTAGAACCTGTGCCCCAGGGACTAACTCCCTTACTGACAGCCGAGCTGCACGGTGCCCCTCATGGAAAGTCTCACCAAATGTCACAGGTTTGAAAACTAGTGATGATCACAGTGTTTTGTGTTTTGATAGCCCAGGATTTTTTCAGTTTTGTTTCATAGATAATATACAAGTCTTTTTCTATTAAACTCCACGAAGGTAGATATTGGGTCTCTCAGACAATCATTCATTCAACTATAATTGTCAGGTACCCATTGTGTTTTCTGAAGCTGTTTAGCCCAGTAGTTAAGAGCATCAGCTTTGGAGTTGGACCCAGTTTGGCAGCACTAGCCTCAGGCCAAGGCAAGAGGTGGAATGGTGCTTGAAGATCTGGATCAGGATCCATGTCCCTGTTCTGGCTGCTGACACTAGCATTGAGGACTAAGTGAGGTCAAGGGGCACATTTCCATGGGGCCTGTACTCCTGATATCCATCCTGCCTTTTAGGCCATCATCCAGGTCCCGGGGACCCTGGAATTTTCTGCCCAACAGCCCAAGCCTAGCTCCAGTCTGCTCAGGCTTCTTGCCAGGTCTTTTTCTCTGAAAGTGCATTATACCACCGGGGGGATGACTTGTAGGCTCAGAGGGGGTCAAAGGACAGACATTTGGGTGGTGTGTGGAAGGAATGGGGCCATCAGACCAGCACAGAGTCATTGTGAACATGGAAAATGCTTACCACAAAACCTACCAGCAGTGGATGCTTAGCAAATGTTATCTCTGACATATTCCCTTAGTATCTTATTAGGTAATATTTTCTGTTTTGAGAGAGAGAGAGAGAAAACAACCATGAGAATACAACCTTTTATAGTAAAATAGGTACTATTTTAATTTTTGGTATCCGAAATGAAATCTTTTCTCTTTTTTTTTTAATCAGTAAGTGGGCTGTTATCCTGGCCCAATTTCAGAACTCTGTATTCAAGCTAATTACATTCCTCCCCCACTGGATAAATTATTCTTCACTTCCCCCATAAAAACCATCATGTTATACTTGTGAAACAAAATAGCTTCTGTGTTCTGCCACACAGGCAAAAAATGGTTGTATTTCAGCACATACTGTGTTTCTCTGTGTGACTAAGCTGAGGGCTGCATTGGGATTTACTACAGTGAGATGTGAGTTTCGTTCGATGATGAATCGGAATAATGATAGATTCCCTATTAAATGGAGCACTGTCACAAGATGCCTTCTCCCAGTGACTTAATATGCAGAGACTTTTTACGGCGTTATTTGAGTTGAGACTAAGCAGATGTGAGCTATCGAGTCCACCTCGAAGTCCCTGCATTCGTAAGCAAGTCATTTACTTGTCAGTTTGAATTTTTTTAATGCCAGAGGCATGAGCGCTTGTGAAACGACTTACCAAGTGTTCTGACTTTCATCCTGAATAATTAAGAGATGTGAATTTTAGGATAAAGCTGTTAAAACTGGGAACAAAAACACTGAGGATCATTAGGAAGTCACTATCCTCTTTCCTTTGCTCTGAGTTTAGCACCACTTAGGTCTAAAATCCTTTTTTTGGTGTCTGATTTAGGAACATGAGCTTCATCTTTTGTGATCACAGAGTGTGGACTAGGTGGCAGAGCTAAATCAGAGTGGCAGATTTTCATGAGGGACCAGCAGCTTAGGACTCAAGACCAGGCTGAGAGCACAGCCGGCTCCTCCTGGAGAAATGTCCCAAGAAACGTCATCCCTAAATCTAAACTATTCTAAATACAGGTATTCCCCCATGAATCAAAAGTCTGCAGTATGCCACTTTGCTTTCACAAAAGACCTACTTTAGTACCTATTTTCGATAACTGAAAGAAATCTGAAGAGGATTTTCATATTTAGGAAAACAATGAAAAGCAAAAATAGCATTCAGTGTTTGTTTTGCAGGGAGTTGTTACGGAAGCTGCACAGCCCCGCCCCCCTTCCTGGGAACCACACACAGCATCTCAGCATCTCAGCATCTCAGCATCGAGCAGCCAGAGCTCTGAATTGTGTCTGTGAGCATCTGCGTTTTATCTTGAATTATTTTGTGCATCCATTCGCGAGATGCATCCAAAGACATCAGAAAAGCCTAAGACAGGTTATTGATTGGGTCTGAGAACACTTTAAACATTTTCCATATAATTTAGTGGCAATGACTTTTTCACTTTATGCCTTTTCAACTTGAAAAAGTTTTTATAGGGACATACTACTCACAGATAGTGGGGTGTAATCTGTGTTTGGTGTTTAGACTTCAAGCAAGAGACAGCGCTCACTAAGAGAGCATTGTACTGTTGGGAAGGGACCTTGTTATTATGAATCAGGGGTTCGTGCCTCAAGACTGCTTTGTGTAATTCCAGTATGCCAGGCACTGTGATGTGACCACGTTCAGCTCTGTGCGTGGGAATGGGGGTCATCAGTCTCCCCTGCCCTTGAGGACTTGCTGAGTTACAGTCCCTGCTTCAGGCTGAGGGAACCCAGGTCCTGGATGTTTGCCTTCTGGCTTTACTCTCTAACTGTTCAGTCTGAAATGTTTTTCTCAATCTAAGTCTCCACTGCTAAAGCAAAAACAGATCATTGAAGCAATGAACCACTTGCTTGGGCCCAGATAACATTTTGGAAAGGGAAGCATCTGAACGATTCCATGAAAAATAGCTCTTTTATCGGACTGATTGGTGAAAATAATCTCAATTATTTGTCTTTTGGTTTGTATCTACTGAGGTCAGGTTTTTTAAAGTTTTTAAAGTTACTGCCTTAGTCTCTTTGGAAAGATTGGCAGTGGAAATAATTTACATTAGATGATCATCCCGGTTATTACGATTATTTTCACATTAGGATCCCAGGACCCTGAGATCGTGAACTGAGCTAAAGTCAGACGCTCAACCAACTGAGCCACCCAGATGCCCCGAATCTTACTTTTATTAAGAGACCCATATTATTTCTGTTACACCTCATAAAAAGGAATAGGCGTAGATTGTATGTACATTCCCTTTAAAAAAAGTCTCTCTAAAAAAAAAAAAAAAAAAAATACACCTGAAGGAGAACTTACAGTATTGAGTGTTTAGCCTTCATTAAAGCCTTCAAGACAAAGCAGAAGGAATTTAAAATTTCATTTAAATTTCATGAGTTTCACTATTCTGTGATACTTCAGGCAGAGAGGACAATAATTGTCTATTCTGAGCAAGCATCTCTTTCTGGTTCCCCTCGTTCTCTCAGTACCACCGTTGTCACTGCTTTGGCTCAAACTCTCATGTTTAGTGGTTCCATCCCTTTATCTAATAACCTGTCTGTCAATTGTGATCTCATGGCAGATCCTTTCTTCCCGCTCCCATATTCACCACCATGGTTGGGGTTTAGATCACTTATGCTTGCTGCCTGCAGGTGCGGCTGGAAACCCTTCTCTCCCTGATTCCTGTGAGGTGTGAGGAAGTAGGAAGGATAGGAAGGATGGAATTGTAGCATGAGGGCATGTGTTAAACCCATTTCAAGAGATGCTCTATACCCTCTTGCTCTCACCTCTCTGTGCTGCCCCTCTCAGATGACTCTTGCCCTCACCATGAGGATGGTGGGCTGTTGAGGGCTAAGAGTTATGGGACTTCTTGGCAATTTCTGGTCTAAGCTCTGTCCTGTCCCTGGTCAGAGAGTTCTCCACAGAATCCATTCACAGGCTTCAAGCAGGAGACATCACTTGCTAAGAGTCAAGACTCCAAAGTATTAAAGGACACACTTTTGCTGAACTTGGTCCCCTGCACACAGTTTCCCTTGGGAATGGCTCAGCACCATGTCAAAAATAGTACTTGAGGATTCTGGTTCTTGGTTCAAAGTCACCCCCTTTTAAATTAATCCAGTCTCCAAATAAATCTTCTGTCTTCATTTGGTTCTTTCCTCAACTTCCAAATCTAATTTATTATTCCTTAAATGTGACTTTCAGCTTCTTATATGCTTGCTCAAAAATGTTTAATACCTGCCACTGACTAAAGGTAAAGACCAGATATCAGATAATACGATTTGCATGGTATTCAAGGTATTTCTGGATCTGACCCCAGTTTAGCCTTCTGACTGATCTCAAAAACTTGTCTGCTCTTCCCCTTCTTGTCCTTGTTAATAGCTGGCATGACTCCCAACTACCCTACACCACCACCACCGCCCCTGCCAAAGCAGACCCATAGAGAGTGGAACATTGCAAACTACAGGTGTGGACCCTGAAGCCAAGCTGCCTGGGTTCAAATACTAAGCTCTGCCACCAACTCACTGTGCAAACTTTAAACAAGTTACAGAATTTGTACCTTAGGTTCCTTATCTGTCAATGGGGAAACAATAATGCCTACCTTTGAGGGTAGTTCATAGGATCAAATTAATTAATGAATCTAAATCATGCCTTTTGTATATAAGAGCTCCACTGTTGATATTCCTAGACTAAACATAAAAGCTCAAACCCTCATTGCAGGATAATTCTCCCTCACTTGGTCTATGTTCTTTATGAGATACTTATTACTTCCTGCCCTTATGGTACTAGTCAATTCAGTTGCTTTTACTAAATATCGAACATACAATAGAATAGTGTGTTTGGGAGGTGTAAAGATGAACAACACAAAGGTCTGTATTTCTATGACCGAGCTTTAGAGACAGAATATTACCTTCAGGGAGGCCGTTGACTGTTCCTTCCAAATCTCACCCATTTTCATCCCCATCCCCATCCTAATCTCCATTCAGATATTTTTTCTTAAACAATAGTAATTATCAATATCAATGATTAAATATAAAGATCCCAGTTTCTTGTTCTCAAGAAGCCTATCTTAAATTATAGATTTTAGCATTTGTCCTATCCCATTACTTGATTCACCACCCCCTACCCCCCGGGGCTTCAACTTGCCTGTCTTCCATATCTATTACATTTTCACAAGTCTTTTTTTTTATTCCATCATTTATTTTTGAATTTTAAAACACATTTTTAAATCTAATTCTCTTAAAAATACATTTTATAATGGTTTTATTGACATACAGTTCTTATACTATACAATTCACCTGTTTAAAGTGTAAATGCAGTGGTTGTAAAATGTTTCTATGGAGTTGTGCCATCATGATCACAATCAATTTTGGAATATTTTATCACCCAAAAAGAAAGCTCATACATGTTAGCAGTCAGCCCCCCAATTTTCTTAAGCCTCCCCAGCTCACCCAGCCCCTAGGCAACCACTAGTCCATTCTCTGTTTCTATAGATTTTCTTATTGTGGATATATCATGTATATGGAATCATAAGTTACATGGTGTTCTGACATTGGCTTATTTCACTTAGCATAATATTTTCAAGGTTCTTCCATGTTGTATTAGTTATTCATTTGTTTTTATTGCTGAGCAATATTTCATTTTATGGATATATTTTGTTGATATATTCATTCATCAATTCATGAACATTTGGGTTGACTCCATTTTGTGTAGTAGTTTTTGTATAGTCATATACTTTCATTATTCTGGGATATAAACCTAGGAGTAGAATTGCTGGGTCATATGGTCAATCTGTAAAACCTTTGGAGAAGTTGTCTAATTATATTCCAAAGTAGCTGCACCATTTTACACTCCCACCAATAGTGTATGAGGATTTCAATTTCCCTACGCCCTCATTTACACTTTTATTATCTTTGTGATTATAGCAATACTTGTAGGTTATAAAGTTGTATTGTCATTTTGGTTTTGATTTTCATTTCTCTGATTGCTAATGATTTTGAGCATCTTTTTTTTATTATTTGTATGTCTTTTTTTTTTTTAAGATTTTATTTATTTCTTCGACAGAGAGAGAGAGCACAACTAGGCAGAGTGGCAGGCAGAGGGAGAAGGAAAAGCCAGCTCTTCACTGAGCAGAGAGCCTGATGCAGGACTTTGTCCCAGGACCCCGGATTCATGACCTGAGCCAAAGGCAGCCGCTTGATCCACTGAGCCACCCAGGTGCCCTGTATGTCTTCTTTAGAAAAATGCATATGCAGATCCTTTGCTCATTTTTTTAATTGTTTGTCTTTTTGTATTGAGTTGGAAAAATTCTTTATAAATTCTACATACAAGTCCCTTATCAGATATATGATTTGTGAATTATCTTTTATTCTGTGGGTTGTCTTTTCACTTTCTCGATTGTGTCCTTTGAAGCACAAAAGTTTCTAATTTTGATGAAGTTGAATTTATCTGTTTTTCTTTTGATGTTTGTGTTTTTGACATCATATCAAAAAACCATTGCCTAATCCAGGGTCTTCAAGATTTATGCCTATGTTTTCTTCTAAGAATTTTATAATATTAGCTCTTACATATAAATCTCTGAACAATTTTGAGTTCATTTTTATGTTTTAGGTGAGGGAGGGTCCAATTTTATTCTTTTACAGTATAGATATCTAGCTGTCCCTATATCACTTGTTAAAAAAACTATTCTTTCCACCATTGAATTGTCTTGGTACCTACTAAAAATCAATTGATTGTGAATGGTGGGGTTTATTTCTTTTTTAAAAAAAATTTAAATTTAAATTCAATTAATTAACATATAATGTATTATTAGCTTCCGAGTAGAGATCAGTGATTCATCAGTCTTATATAATACCCAGTGCTCATTACATCACATGCCCTGCTTAAAGCCATTACCCAGTTACCCCATCCCCCTACTATCTCCCCACTCCAGCAGCCCTTAGTTTGTTCCCTATAGTTAAGAGTCTGTTATGGTTTGTCTCCCTCTCTGGTTTTGTCTTGTTTTACTTTTTTCTCTCTTCCTCTATGACCCTCTGTTTTGTTTCTTAAATTCCACATATGAGTGGGATCATATGATAATTCTTTCTCTGATTAACTTATTTTACTTGGGAGGGTTTATTTCTCAACTTTTCCTTCTATTCTTTCACTCTGTATTATGATTCTCTATATATTCTTATGCCATTTTCATGCTGCTTTGATTACTGTAGCTTTCTGAACACTTTTGAATCAGAAAGTATGAGTCTTCCATATTTGTTCTTCTTTTTCAAGATTTTATTCATCTTTTTTTTCTTAATTGTTTCCATTCTGGGCTCCTTGAATTCCCAGTAGAGTTTAGAATCAGTTTGTCAGGGCACCTGGGTGGCTTAGTCCTTAAGCATCTGCCTTCGGCTCTAGTCATGATTCCGGAGTCCTGGGTTCGAGCCCTGCATTGGGCTCTGCAGGAAGCCTCCTTCTCCCTCTCATACTCCCCCTGCTTGTGTTCCCTCACTAGCTGTATTTCTCTCTGTCAAATCAATAAAATCTTAAACAAAAAAAATAAGCTTGTCAATTTCTGCAAAGAAGCCAGATTTTGATTTTGATTCCTGTATTCCTTGATTTCTTTCATCAATGTTTTGTAGTTTTCAGAGTATATAATTTGGACTTCTTTTGTTAAATTTATTCCTAAGTATTTAATTCTTTGAATGCTATTGTTATTGCAATTATTTTTTTAAATTTCATTTTAAGATTGTCTCTTGCAAATGTATAGAAATACTGTTGATTTTTGTGTATATCATGTAACCTTGGTGAACTTGTTTTTTCAGTTCTAATGGTTTTAAAATGGATTCTTTGTGTTTCTCTGTATAAGATAATGCCATCTGCAAATAGAGGTAGTGTTATTGCCTTTCCCATCCAGATGGCTTTTAGTTCATGTTCTTATACTTGCCATGGCTGGACCCTGCGGCATAATCTTGAAAGAAGTGGTGAGAGCAGAGATCCTTCTCCTGTGTCTCATTTTAGAGGAAAACCACTCAATATTTGACCATTAAGTATGATCTCAGCTGTGAGTTTTCAGATGTCCTTCATCAGGCTGAGGAAGTTTTCTGCTATTTCTAGTTTGTTGAATTATCTGATCTGTCAAAGATATTATCTGTTGTGTTTACTTGCTCCAGCATTCCTATTAGCTTAGTCTTAAATTATAGCATTTTTATGTCTTATTCTTTTACAACTTCTGTCACCTTTCTTTTCAAACTTTCCTTTTCTCCAGTCACTTCATTTTTGAGTTTTTCCCAATTCTAATTTGTTATTTTTTTACCTTCTATCATTTTGTTCATTTCATTTCCATCACTTTTAAATATGGGGTTACACTTTTGACCTTTTTGTGGGCATGACTGATGATTTTTATTGTTTGTAGGGACCTTGTTTTGATCTCTTCTCTTCTTCTCTCTCATTGCATAACTTTGTATGTGATTCAACTTATATTTTTCTGATGTGAATTTTTTTTTTAAAGATTTTATTTATTTGACAGAGAGAAACACAGCCAGAGAGGGAACACAAGCAGGGGGAGTGAGAGAAAGAGAAGCAGGCTTCCCACTGAGCAGGGAGCCCGATGCGGGGCTCGATCCAGGTACTCCGGGATCATGACCTGAGCTGCAGGCAGTTACTTAACCAACTGAGTCACCTAGGCGCCCCTCTGATGTGAATTTTTAAGGGAAATGAGTTCTCCAGTATTTTTAGAGCGGCAGTAGTAGTTTGGGGTATCTTTTCTAGTTTCATGATTCTTGGGCTCCCTCTTCTGTTCTTTTCACAATACTTATCTGGACCTTCCCTTTCTTTCCTTTCTGTTACCCTTACCTGTTCAAGGGAGATTTTATCCAGCCGCTTCTTCTCACTGGGAAGCTTTGTCCTGAAAGAGGACTTTGGTGAAACCCTCCAGGCTAAGATGCTTTCTCAGCTGCCTTCTCAGCAGCTGTGGGGACTTCAGCGAGAGCTTCTTGGGGTTCTTTTATTCTCAGGCTGTGTCAGATGTCTTGCTGACTTTTTGTTACTTTCTCCTACGCCAAAGATGCTCCTACGTGGGTCTTGCAGCGAGGGGAGCTCTGATTTCTCCATTTTGTGGCCCTTGGGGGCTCTCTTGTTACCTAGTTTGCTGCATACATTGCCCATGAGTTTTCTGAATTTGTTATCATAGTTGCTCTTCTGGTTCTTTATGAGGGGATTGAAGAATATTTAAGTACCAGGCCTCTCCAACTGCCATCTTCCCAGAATCGTTGCCAGCCACTTAAAATCCTTTCTGATGTAAGGCAGGTTATAAAAGAAAAAAATGAATAACACCTAAAGTTCTTCGTATACTTTATTAGCTTCTATATTACATGTAAATAGTTCATATATACAGATATACTCTAGTCAAAAAAGAAATATATTTTTCCTTTTGCAATTCCTGAAAGGATGCTTGCTTATTAATTAGCTCTTTAAAGACAGTATTTTAGTTTTTGCTCCTCACTGTTTCTAGGAAAGATAGCACTGCCAATATTTCCAGAAGATGAGACTTTGCTATGATCTCAAATCAGAGAGGCAGCTTTCATTTCTTGGCTATCCCTTCACTCATCTGCTCTTCTTCACCCACGTGTCCTCGAGTCTATCCTCGTTGGAAGTGGGGCATGGTGGTTTGAGGTCAGGCTGTGAATAGACTCAGGAGCCTTGTCAGTCTTTTCTCAGAGACTTCATAATCTTAATATCACAAATACAGACATATCTGTGAATTTTGCTACCAGCTTCAATGTTTCTTTGAATGGGTGTATCCCATCTGAGTAGGGTACTTTGGCGATACTGAGTGTCAAGCAAGAATTCACCTCCTAGAGCTTATCGTGCATACTTTGAGAAATGGCTATTCCATACTGCTACAACAGGCATTTTGCATTCATTGAGTCCAAGACTGGGTGATATTTTTCCATCTTCTTTCATATAAAAAGTCATTCTCAATAATTTTATTTGTATAATGTATTTTTTCTACGTCTAAATTAGCATGCAATTTTTCTCTGTGATTTTAATCAGTGTCCATCTGACCACATTCCCAATTTACCATGATCACTTAAATTTCAGAGCATGTCCTCAAAGGCAGTAAAAAACAGTTGTGGCCCTGAGGTATTGATACCCAGGCTTATATTAAAATATTCAGTCATCCTACTAATGAAGTTTTTAAACAATGCTGAATCAGAAGTGTTCAGTTTTTTAAACCCAACATGTATACTTGCAATTTAATGGTACCCCATTTTATGAAAACTTTGATAGAATATTTGCAACATAATTGTAAAGTTGCTTTTAGAATCTGTGTAGATAGTGTCATGATAAGCATGTAATTGTTATTGGTCAATACTGTTGAAAAAAAAGAGAGAGACCAAGAAAGGAAGAAAGGAAGGAAGGAAGGGAGGAAGTGAGGAAAGAAAGAGAGAAGGAACTGTTTTTTACTGGTACGTAGATGAGTGTTAAGTGTTGCTATATTGGCGTCTTTGTAAGATGCCCTTAAGAAAAAAATTAATAGCTTGGGGCGACTGGGTGGCTCAGTTGGTTAAACGACTGCCTTCAGCTCAGGTTGTGATCCCAGAGTCCTGGGATCCAGCCCCGCATCCAGCCCTGCATCCGGCTCCCTGCTCGGTGAGAAGCCTGCTTCTCCCTCTCTCACTGCCCCCTGCTTGTGTTCCCTTTCTAGCTGTGTTTCTCTCTGTCAAATAAATAAATAAAATATTTACGAAAAAAAAAGAAAAAATTAATAACTTATTTTTTACATCTTTGTAGGAAAACACTAAATGAAGTTAGCAGTATTTCATTTAAGCCAACCATTTAAGAATCCTTACGTTATACAAACAAATGCAAAATCAGCAAATACTCCTCCACGGTTGGGGGAGACTATGAAAACCAGATTTTTTTTTTTTTTAAAAGAAAAGCTCAAGGTTTAAAAATGTGCTTTTATAGAGTATCATGGTTTTAGATTAAAAGTAACCATTGATGGAAATATTTTATGAAGTTTACTATTTCCTTTTAAGTGGATTATGCAGATGTTCTTAAAGCTAACACATCTTCAATTTAAAAAACTTTCCTGGGTTTCTTTCATTTTATAGATTCCCTGGGATTCTTTTGTTTTATAGTTCATCTTTGAAGCTGAATTAGGCTGTAATTGCTGTGTCACACAGAACTCTATTCCCTGTCAACAAACATTAAATCAAAAGATAAGATTTTTATTTTCCATGACTTTTGTTTATTAGAATTGTATAAATACAGTCAAACCTCATTGGGTAATGGCTTCTTCTTACATAGATTTGGATACCCTGGTGAGCAAAGAAGAGTTTTATTTGATAAATTGATTTCATAAGTTATAAAGTTTGTTTCTTCCTAGTCCCAATGAGCATTGCCTTAAGGTTTCCCATAAATATATGTGAGTCTGTCTTTGGGTTTTTCAAAATGAAGAGCTTAAGTATAAACTCAGTTGATTTTCAATTATTATAGAATTTATTGCCCTATTCTCTTTCCACTTGACTTAATAATTATTGAGCTTTCAGTACTCTTTAGCAAACTTAATATTCAGCTCTGTGTGCTTCCTTGTCACATGGGGGTGGTTCTACAAGTATTGTAGACAATCTTAAGTAGGATAGGGGGCCAATATCTAGGTCTCCATTGCAAGCTGTGTACATCTCCACCATGGCTCCTCTCACATCATATAAATGTGGTTACTAGTTTGTCTCTTGTCACTGGGGACTAGTGACCAGTGTGCCCATTTCTAGGTCTCTTATACTTAGAACTATTTCTGGCAGAGTGGAGGCACTTGATAAATGTTTGCCAAGTAAAATAAAGTTTAAAGTTTATGCAGCACACTAGAACTTCTTTTCAGTCACGACCTTGATTCTCATTATTTTACACATTATGAAGAACATTCCCTTGTTCCTGAATGTTAAAACATGATGAACATTGAAGACACTAAGTTATAATAAAAATATACAGATAATAAAAACATCTCATGACTCATCACATTATGTGATGGTCTTCGTATAAGGTACTCTTTGTAACCTGGCATGCAGCATTTTTCATCAGTGTGTATCTTATGTACTGACAAGTCACGGTGATGACATTAGAAAGGTGATAGGGCTAGAAGGATGACTCAGCAGGAAAACACAGACATTGCTATGGTAGGTATCTATCGCATGACTCCAGAGAAAGTCACAAGTGGTGAAATTGTTGCTTTTTTTCGGGGAGAGTTTACAATGAGTTAATAGTATGTTAGTCTTGGATTATTGTATTCCCTCTGGTCATAAAATGAGATGATGAAATTCACAACTGCTTTCCTGAATTTTGTCGTTGTTGTTGTTGTTGTTGTTTTATATCTCATAGTATATAACTATGGTATTTTTTTTAATGTCTGTTTCACTGTCATTTTCATTTTGAAACTTGGCTTTAAATACTTGAAGAATGTAAAATAATTCCAATATGACAGTTTTAACAAACATAGCTGCCTGAGACTGTGATGGATTTGTTGTGCAATATGACCATGTTCTGACCAAATATCAAAACAGTGATCTGGCTGGTTTTGTCTGGCCACTGGCCCAGGGAAACAGATTGGGATTTAAATTTTTCTGTGAATTTTCAATGGTACTTTACCAATTCTATGAATTTTTTCCTCCTCCCAGAAGTAATGAAAAATGTGATACATACATTTTGACCCAGAAATTCTCTTAGGGAATTTCTTTTACAGATATAAAGGTGCCTCTGTATAATGGCTTATAGTTAAGGCAGTCTCTTGGAATATTGCTTGTAGTCATAGCAAACTGCAAATATCATGACAGTCTGTCTGCAGGGCAGTGTTTGTATAAAATATGGTAATCCACACTATAGGTCTGTACATTTATAGAAAAAGTAAAATAAAAAGAGTCATAGTGCATATTTCCTTCTTCTTCTTTTGAATTAATATATATCTTGGGCATGCCTTCAGGTCAATACATATAGCTGTTTATTATTCTTTAGCATGATCATACCATATTCTATTAGCTCTTGAAGATGAGATTGAAGGGAGAGAAGAGAATGGGGATTCCTATTTTTTTAATTTTATATCTCTTTGACTTGTTATAATGAGCATGTATCACTTCTGTTTTTTTTTTTTTAATGTTTTTTAAAGACTTTATTTATTTATTTGACACAGACAGAGATCACAAGTAGGCAGAGAGGTAGGCAGAGAGAGAGGAGGGAGCAGGCTCCCCGCTGAGCAGAGAGCCCGCTGTGGGCCTCAATTCCAGGACCCAGAGATCATGACCTGAGCTGAAGGCAGAGGCTTAACTCACTGAGCCACCCAGGTGCCCTCACTTTTGTTGTTAAGAATATAATGTTTAAAATGTGACAGTAAATGTTCATTCTAGGAGGCTGGTTTAAAGACAAAGATTTTTAGAACTAACTCTTTGAATATAATGAGTATTCAAGATGATTAAATAGTTTGATGACAATCTTAAAATGTGACTTCTACTTTTGGAGTCAGACCCCCCAAAAATCCCCAAGACTGAGGTCATGGAGCTTACTACCCATGTCTTCTTCTATGAGTTTTATGGTTTCAGGTTTTACATTTATTAATCCATTTTTAGTTAATTTTTGTGTATGTTATAAGGGTGGTCTAGTTTCATCCTTTTTCCAGGGGCCCTCCAGTTTTCCCAACACCATTTACTAAAGAGATTGTCCTCCTTTCCCCATTGTATATTCTTGGCTCCATTGTCATAAATTAATAGACCATACATGGGTGTGTTTATTTCTGAGTTCTCTATTCTCTTCCATTGGCTTATATATACGTTTTTAAGTCACTACCATACTGTTTCTATTACTATAGTTTTGTAATACAGTTTGAAATCAGGGAAAATGATGCCTCCAGTTTTGTTCTCTCTTAATATTGCTTTGGATTTTCAGGGTCTTCTGTGGTTCCATACAAATTTTAGGATTATTTGTTCTATTTCTGTGAAAAATGCCACTGGAATTTTCTTAGGAATTGTATTGAATCTGCAGATTGCTTTGGCTAATATGGACATTTTAACAATAGTAATTCTTCCAATCCGTGAGAAAGGAGTATCCTTCATTTATTTGTTTCTTTCATCAACATTTATGGTTTTCAATGTACTTTCACCTTCTTAGTTAAATTTATTCCTAGATGTTTAATTCTTTTTTATGAAGTTATAATTGGGACTGTTTTCCTAATTTCTCTGACTGATGGTTTGTTGTTAATATATAAAAATGCAACAGGTTTTTGTTTGTTGCTATCGTACTCTACAAGTTTACTGAATTTGTTTATTAGTTCAAATAGCTTTTTGATGGAGTCTTTAGGATTTTCTATATATAAAATCATGTTGCCTGCAAACAGTGACACTTTTACTTCTGCCTTTCCATTTGGGTGTTTTATTTCTTTTTCTTGCCTAATGGCACTAGCTAGTATTTTCAATACTGTGTTGAATAAAAGTCGTGAGTGTGAGTATCTTTCTTACTATGGAAAACAGTATGGAGGTTTTCAAAATATTAAAACTAGAACTCCAATATGATCTAGTAATTCTACTTTGTGGTATTTATTCAACAAAAACAAAACACTAATTTGAAAAGATATAAGCACCCTGTGTTCATTACATCATTATTACGATAGCCAAAATATGAAAATGTTCTAAGTATTCATTGATAGATGAATGGATAAAAAAGTAGAATTCCATCTATACAATGGAATTCTATTCAGCCATAAAAAAATAATGAAATCTTGCTATTTACAGAAATATGGATGAACTTTGAAGGTATTAAGTGAAATAAGTTTTCTGAGAAAGATGATATGATCTCACATGTGGAATCTAAAAAACAAACGAGCAAAACAAAAAAACACTCATAGGTACGGTAACAGAGTAGTGGTCACCAGGAGGAAGGAGGTTGGGTGGTGGGTGAAGTAGATAAAAAGTTACAGACTTCCAGTTATGAAATGAATAAATCATGGGGATGTGATGTATAGCCTGGTGACTATAGTCAGGGGTGTAGTAGTGCATATTTGAAGGTTGCAAAAGAGTGGATCTTAAAAAGTTTCATCACAAGAAAAAAAATATTTCTTGTAACTTTTTAAGATGATGGTTGGTGACTAGACTTTTGTGGTGATCATTTCACAGTGTATGCAAGAGTTGAATCATTACATTGTATACCTGAAACTTGTATAATGTATGCCAATTATGCTTCAATAAAAAAGTTAAAACAGAACTACAAAGTTAAGAACACACTTCTTGTTTAGTTTTCACAAACTAAAGTCAAATGTGTTTCTAAGAAGAACCAAAATAAAACAAACAAACAAACAAACAAACAAACAAAAACGGTGCCATAAAGCTTTTAGGTAAATATAGTATTATTAGAACAAAAACATGCTTCCAGGACTAAGGAAAATAGTAATTTAGATATTTAAGCTCTGGCATTTTTTTTTAAAAGTCAGTCCCAAAACTTCATGGTCACATTTATTATGTGTTTTTTGTATATGTGAATATATGTAGAGAGTGGTCTTTCTATATGTGAACTGAGCAGCAGTAAAGGAGAATGAATCCAAGGGTGGCTCATTGACCAAAACATCCACTACGGGACAGCTATAATTCATTCTAACTTACATTCTTCTCTTCAATTCTTTGTTCATTATATTAATTTTATTCATTATATTAATACATCTTTTTCACTATCATTTATTATTTTGGGTAGACAGCCTTGTGATTTTTCATTATTCAGACGTCACTTAAAAAATCATATTGGCATACTTTCCCTTATCATGCTGCCCTTGTGAGACAAGCATTTTAAGTGTTACAAGGAGTGCTGTTACTATTACAAAGGTTATTATAGGAAGGATAAAAGTACTTCATTGGGAACAGTAGCCCCATACAGGAGAAAAAAAATGTAGCACAGTTCCAGAAGCATTGTAACCAGAGTGGAGGGTACATAAATGATCTCAGGTTACCAGATTAGTGCAGATAATAGAAGGAAGCATGTGAACGCACGTTCCCTGTATAGACATAAACTGGGAAATACAGAGGAATCTGCAGCATGGTGTGCTAGGAGCAGAACAGGGAACGAACATATCCTGTGACCTGGTTTATCTGCACGACACTGGGATTGCGTCCAGCTACTTTGATCCTCTAGAGAAGCAAGACGGCTTCCTCATGTAAAGCTAATTTGGTGGAGTTCATGTGGAGTACAGAGTTGGGTCCTACTGCAGGCGGCCCAGGTGACCTCCGGGCAGGGCACACAAGGGCTTGGGCGCCTGCCATTCTCCTAATCAGAAATCCTTGATATTGCTTGTGTAGTGTTCTTTCTTCCTGAGATGCCATTTTGTCACTCATCCCCAGAACAACTCCTAGGCTCACAATACTAATAATAGTAAAATATATTGTGTTCTGATAATTTAGGGGGTTCTGCTGCTGATCCTGATATCAGCATATAAGCAGTAACCCTTGTTCAAACAGGAGTCCTCTGTCCCTCCCAGCAGATGGGATTGCAGTTGGAAATCTTTACAGCATTCCAGTGGAACCATTATGCCTTTGATGCGTCACGCTGCCAAGGCCAGGAGCTGTGGAACATATTACCTTACCAAGAAAGGCCCTCCTTAGACTGCTTTGGCACTTGCCAAAATGGCCTTCACATTGAGAGTCCCAGAGTGTGCCTTACAGAGCAATAAATTATATTACCAACAGCCGTTATGACCTCAGTGAGAGGCGCACACAGCCAAGAACAGCTACATGTTACTGTCAGTTAATTAGTGTTGGTATTCATTAAAAGTGGGAGTGAGAGCCCGGAAACAATCCATTACTCATTGTGAATGGAGTCATGGGACAGCATAAAAGCTATCCAAGGAACAGTGAAAGCAAGGACCAGGAAACGGTATAGAGATCAACGAACTGGTTACTGGGTTATAGTTCTTTACTACGTGCATGCACACTCACACACACACACACACTCACACACATTCACACTTGTATACTGAGTCCTCACTTGCACATTTGTACACGCATTTTCCCTAGCTCCCAAAGTTCATCCTATGGTTTCAATTATGTGCTCCCCAAAAGAGTGAAGTCTTAACTCCCAATACCTGTGAATGTGAACTTATTTGGAAATAGGCTCTTTGCGAAGGTAATAAGTTAAGATGAGGTCATACTCAGTTTGAGGGGATTGGGGAAGAGAAGAAAGAGAATGGGGATGAAAATGTCATGTGAAGATGGGTTCACGCAGACACAGAGAGAAGATGGTCAGGTGCTGATGAAGGCAGAGATTACCAGTATCCTGCCACAAGCCCTTGGGACTGGAAGAAGTAAAGAAGAATCCTTGGGAAGGGGTGGGGTGGTGGTTGGAGGAAGTGTGCCCTTGCTAACATCTTAAGTTCAGGCTTCTGGTCTCCGTAAGTGTGAGACAATAAACTTCTGTCACTTTAAGCCACCAGATTGTGCTGTTTTATTATGACAACCACAGGAAACTAACATCAGTCACTTGTGTAAAATGGACACCCTCATACTTACGGCATTTCATGTGAGTATCTTCTGACACACTTCCACACTCATGTTTATGTCTCACTTAAAACAATTTAAACTTAAACACAATGAGTTTATACACTCCTAAGCCAATCAACTCTTGACAGGTTGTCTAGTTTTGAATAAAATGAAAGGTGAGTCAAAATTGCAGGGTGGGCAACTACTAAACTTTGTGAACTACTTGGGAAGTAGGGAAAATGCACCCTTTTTGTTATGATTCCTCAATCCAGAAGACAGTTGTGATAGAATTATAGTAAAAATATTTGTTTGGAATGTATTTGTCTCATTACTCACCTAGTTTTTGGGATCCCAATAAGCTTGCCCATAAAGAAAGTAGCCATTTGGGGAGTTTCTAATGTGACAAGGTTTAACCAATTTGAAATTCTGGCAGAATAAAAAATGTGAATAGACATAGGAAAATTAAGGTAGATGATTTTCCTGTCATTCACTGTTTCTTTATGTTTTAAATAAAAATTTTTCAACTGAGCATTTATTTTGCTCTATAAGAAAACCCCAAATTTGTCTTCATACACATTAACTGATGGCAATGCTGTAGGAGCTTCTATGTATGTGTTAGACTCTATGACAAGTACAAATAATGCAAAATGGACCTTGTCATCAAGTGTTCGTTGCTCCTGGTGTATTCTCCCGACCATCACACTTTTTCTTTGAGCCTCCTGCTTCCGAGTCCAGCTGTCTCCACTTAGCTATCTTAAAGGAATTCAGACTTGACACACAGGAAACTAAGCTTTTGGTATTTGTTGTCACTCTAATTTTCTTTTGTGTTCCCTTCGGTGCCATGACCCATACAAGTATACATGCAAGTCAAAAACCTGCACTGCAGGCCCTCCCCTCCCACCATCGCTCTGGCTATACCTAATTAAACACCACTGTTCCACTGTTTATTCTACCTCCTAAACATCTCTGGAGTCTGCCCTGGTCTCGCCATGGCCTCCACCTCCGGTTTAGTCTGGGACTGGGAACTTCCCTCTAGCTCCCTCAGGAGCCTCCTACTGGGAGGAAGGATAATAGGCAGGTCACCTACACCCAGCCTCCTAACACTGTGGCCAAAAGGATCTTCTCAGCAAGCAAATTGTAAGATGCCATCTGCCTGCTTAAGTGTGCAGTGGTTTCACAGAGCCCTCAAGTGAAGGCTGGATCCCTAACGCAGTCTAGAAGTCTTCGGGTCTCAGTTTACACTCCTCATTCCTTGGACTGTGAACACGCTCCCTTCTTGCAGTGTAACACCCGTGCTGTGTGCCTCCCATGTTGGTTTTCTCCACCTACAGTTTCTTCTGTTTAGAATGTTTTTCTCTTCTCTTCCCTTCCTCGAATTCTTCTGGTGAACTACCACTCATCATTCAGGATTCTGCTCAAACATCACCTCTCCAGGAAAAGCTTTCCTGATGTCCAGCACAGATCAGGGTCCCTGAGAGTATATTGATTCTTTCATTCATTAACAGTTATCAGCATCACTGCATGCCAGTACTCTTCTAGGCACTTAGGCTCATCCTCATCACTGGGCATGAAGATAAAGCCTCTGATAATGTAAGCTTATGATTTAGTTGGGGGAAAAGATAATAGACAAGTAAATGAACAAGAAACCACCAGATAATGATAAACTCAATGATAGAAATATAACTGTAAAGATAAGGCAGAGTGAGGCTTTAGGCTTCTCTGGATGGTGGAAGCTAAGCTTAGACTCAACTGCCAATAAGAAGGCAAGGATATGAAATTCTGTGGGAAGAACATTTCCAGCAGAGGTTCTAGTCATGGAGGGAAGGCTCTGGAGAAGACAAAGATGACTAAGGTGTGGGAATGAAGAGGATAAGTTTATCTGGGACAGGATTATGAAGACAAAATTACATGGTTTGGATTGAATTTCAAATGTAATCAGAAGGAAGTCATGGGCTTTAAAGAAGGACATTATCTCCTGTCCTTTACATTTCTAGAAGAGCACTGTAGCTGCTGTGTGCTGAAGGATTGCAAACATCTAAGTAGAACCACCAGATGGGGGCCCCCTACAAGAGTACAGGTGGAAGATGGCGGTGGCTCAGAGCAGGAGAGTAGCTCCAGGGTGGAAGAAAGATAAACAGAGGACAGTTGCTGCAAATAGAGGCAGAGGAATTGCTGGTGGATTGGAAATTGGAGATAAAGGGAAAAGAAAACTCAGGGACGATTTCCTGATGGAGCAGCTAGGTGAATGGGGGAAACAAACGTTGAGCTCGGGGATACCGACAAGGAACAGGTTTGGAGATGAAGACAAGAGTTCTGTTTTAGACCTGTCAAATTGGAGATGTATATTAGAAGGCCAAGTGACCTGTCAGGTCAGCTCTGGTTTCTAAGGGTCTGGAGTTTAGGTAACAGGTGATACCTAGAGTCACAAATGGGGAAACCATTAGCAATAGGTATTATTAAAGCCACAGGTCTAGATAAAACATGAAGGACTCACAATGAGCTTTGGGACACAATATTATTTGGGGGTGGAGCCAAGGATGAAGGACTACTGAAGGATGCTAAAAGGAACTACCAGTGAAAGAGGACAACTGAAAGGTATGGGGTCAAGACAGTCTACAGTGTAAATGATCCCATTGCCTTAATTCTTCTTTAGATGTTCTATTACTGTTGCAAGTTCAGCAAACAGATCTAACCAACCCCTTCTTAACATATTTGGCAAAAATATGAATCTTACTTCGACTATCAAACTGAAGCTTACTTCTGCTACCAGTATGAGATTATCACTCTCGTTGAGAAACAGAGGTCATTCTCATTAGTTAATGGACGTAGTAGTAGGTTTCCCTCTGGCTCCCAAGCCATAGTCTCCGTTGGTTCCTTCCTCCTTCCTTTTAGAGTTCAAAAACTGATTAGGTAAAAGATTAATTTCAAACATCTAAAAATAGTAATTGCATGTCTGAGGATTGTGGGCAAACATATTCCCAGAGAACCCATGGACACATCCAACTTTGAAAGTAGGAAGGAGCATACCCAGTATGCAGTTGGTAGTTTTACAGCTGCTCATTGAATATGTGTGTAGTTAAGATATAGTTTAATAGGCTTGGAATCTTCAAAAGAAATGAATTTGGGGAGAGCAGGGAACAAGAGGAGAGAGTTAAAAGATAACATAAATAATTTGCATTATCAGGCATTTTCGACCTTGGGATATGTGTTTGCAGAAACGTGTGTGTGTGCTTAAGGGTCAAGCTCCAGCATGCTCATTTGGGGTAGCAGGAGCTTGCATCAAAACATTCATCAAAACACAGGCTGCATTCCATTTCCACAGCCCAATATCAAGATTGCCCAGAATTACATCTTTATGCCATTAGACATCTAATGCCAAGCCATCTAGGCTTTCAGCTTTCCCCGGGAACCCCTTGGGAGGAATTTCTGCTGAGAGCCGGCAACTCAGACCTGATGCTTGTCAGGAATGAACCCTGGTACATGCTTCAGGGAGGGCTTCCGTTGTCAAAACAATAATAGCTGTAATTTTCTCTCCCTCTATTTACAGGAAACAAACTCTTCCTTCCTGTCCTCTGCCTGTAGCAGAAAATAGACAAGCCAAGCAGATGTCCAGGGATGGCAGAGGACTACTTTGGGCTGTAGCTTGCTTGGACAGAAAACAAATGCTCAAGAGAGACTTGGGGGTGGGGGAAGGATGGGAATGCAGTATTGTGTTGTGCTTCTCACCTTCTTTCTTTCCTCTAGAGCCCTTTGTCTCTTTCCAGCTCTTTCCTACCACTGTGAGACATATGATCTAAATATGGCCAGGGAAGTCTCCAGCAGTCACAGTATTTTTAAACTCTTGTGCCTCCATTTGCAAATTCATGTGACATAGATAAACCAGATCCAGAGAGTTTCTCATGGGAATCCAGAATGCTTCCCCATGCACTGACTTGCGTTGTGCATGCTTTTGGTCTTGGTTAATGTAGCCCTCGGGGTTTCATTTCACATCTTGGAGACTTGGTAAGCCGCAGACCCTGTGAGTGCAGCAGGAATGTGCTAGGGAGGCAATCTTCAGGGTTCTCCCCAAGGATGGCCACCTGGGGCTATGAAAACTTGCTGGTTGTGTAACTGTAGCCCACCTCGGAGGAGAGGGCAGTAACCCGGGCATCTTAATGCAGATGTGAGTACTAGCAGAGGGACTAGTTCCCACCCCATTCTAATAGCCCTTCATGTCCAAATCCTCATCGCTGTTGTTATCGTTTGGTGTTGTTTGGCTGTCCTTGCACATTATCCAACTTCAGTTGTGATGTTCTATCCGTGCTGCAGCCCTTCCCTGCAGCATTACTGTTTCCAGTGACGGCTTTTTATTTTTCTTTCTGCTGCTCCCATTCAGATCATTCTCCCCACTGACAATGCATTTTGAATTGTCCTGGAATAGAAAATATTTTATTTAAGAAATATCTTTATTTTCTAGCAATTTCTTCCTCAGCATTAAAGTATATCTGAGGATAAAATGATAGGGAAACCACTCACAAACATATTGAGTGATGAAAATGACCTTTCAAAAATGATAGAATAATGAAATTGTCACTATGGGTGGGGTTTCCTGCCAGAAAACTAAATGCAGTTAGTTCTCTAAGCTACACATTACAAAACTCTAGATGTCACTATTCACACTACAGATTTAATTTAATGTGAGGATGTCCTGACAAGTGTCAGTCAAGTGTCTTGAAGGAAGGGTGCCTTTTTCTGTTTTGTGCAAAAGGACCACATAGACCAGCAGTATCCCCTTTTCTTCCCCTAGTGCACTTCATCTACTATAATCACTGCTGTTTACTGAGTGCTGACTCTGTATCAGATGCTAATATAATTGATGGTGTGCTTGTAACCAAACTCTGAAAAAAAGAAACCTGGATTACAGTGTTTGCCAATTTCCATGGTGTAAATATTCCTCCCATGGCCAAGTTCAAGCTACTAAAGTTCTTAAAAGTAAATGTGGAATAAGGAGGAGATGACTGCAGTTGGCTCTCCTGAGCCAGTAGGAGTTAGTTCCAGCATCCAGCAGCTGGCTCTAAGTATTAATGGCCTTAAACATTAGTAAGTTTTACTCTATAAAGTGATACTATTCTTATTCACTCTCATGTAGTTAAGTGAACTGAGACATTAGGAAATTATGTCACTTTTCCCAAGGTGACAGAACCAGGAAGTCACGAACGAGGTTTTGAGCCCAGGCAGCTGACACCAGTGCCCACACATGTAAGCCCTACCCTATAGTGCACGTGGTAGTGTAGGTGCTCAGCTAATTACTTCCAAATGAGGAAATGTTGATTTCAAGAAGTGTCTACTCCTTTAAGTGTTGTATCACTCAGGGTTCCACCAGAGAAAGAACCAGTAATATATTATATATTTCATATTACATGTTATGTATATACATATGTTAAGAGATGCATTGCAAGGAATTGGCTTCTGTGACCGTGGAGGCTGGCTGGACAAGTCAGAACTGTGCAGGGCAAGGTATTAGGAAGGTATTAGGAAAGACATGCCAGAGCAGGAGCTGACAGTGCAGTCTACCAGTACAATTTCTTCCTTTGGGAAACATCAATTCTCTTTTTCGGGCCCTTCAACTGATTGGATCAGGCTCACTCAGATGATCTAAGAGGGTCCTCACTACATAAAGCAAACTGATTGTAGATTTTAATCACACCTACAAAAATACCCTCACAGAAACTCTATATTAGTGTTTGATTGAATAACTGGGGATGCTAGCCTAGCTAAACTGTCACATAAAGTTTTGTGAGTTGAATGGTGTTCCCCCAGAAGTAATGTTGAAGTCTTAACCTCTGGTGCATGTGACTTTATTTGGAAACAGGGCTTTTGCAGAAGTAATCCACTTAAGATGAGGTTATATTAGAGTCGGGGGGGTCCTTGATTGAATATTACCAGTGTCTTGGTAAGAAGAGAATAAAAATTTGGACACAGAAATATGGTGAGAAGGCCATGTGACAATGGAAGCAAACACTGGAGTGATGTACCTACAAGACTAGGAATGTCAAGAATTTGTGGAAAACACCAGAAGGTAGGAAGAGGCAAGGAAGTGTCCTTCCTTAGAGTCTTCAGAAGGAGTAGGGACCCGCCAACACCTTGATGACAGACTGCTGACTCCCAAAACTGTAAAATGATAAATTTCTGTTGTTTGAAAGCACCTTGTTTGTGGTGCCCTTTTTATGACAGCCCTAGGAAACTAACCCAACAGCAATCTTAAAAATAACACCAAATGAAAATAAATTCAAATAATGACTACTTCACCAACATCTATTCACTTTTATTTTAAAAAGTGTATGCTTGGGGCACCTGGGTGGCTCAGTGATTGGGCATCTGCCATTGGCTCAGGTCATGATCCCAGGGTCCTGGGATCAAGTCCCACATGAGGCTCCCTGCTCAGTGGGAAGTCTGCTTCTCCTTCTCCCACTCCCCCTGCTTGTGTTCCCTCTCTCATTGTATCTCACTCTGTCAAATAAATAAATAAAATCTTTTAAAAAAATGTATGCTTAGTATGGTGTGTGTGACATTCTCAGCAGTAGCATCTTTGTGGATCATTTCAAATTTGATGTGTATCTATAAACTAATTTGATTGGATTTTAAACAATATTACATAGTTTTAGCTGTATAATATAAAGATTCAACATTTATATGCATTTTGAAGTGATCACCATGATAAATCTATTGAGTAGCTTTTATTTAATTAAATACATGATGGAATTTATACACATTTCTATCAGAACGATCTCTTGAGGAAATATTTCACTTAGGCCAATGGGATTGACATTATAAAAGCATCTCTAGTGGTGCATTGGAATAAATATTTATGGATGAATGAGGATTAAGTTCATTCATTGCTTTCAGGGCCTGTTATTCATTCTCTGGACTTCTGGTAGTGCTAATAATTCCTTTTAAGGCTAAATATGATTTGGGGCAATAGTTCCATTCAGTGTCAGATGTGATGGGGAACTAAAATGGATTCAATTCATTTTTGCCAGTAGCCTATAAACTGTTTCTGAGAGCCTTTCCTAAACAGAAGAAACAAGAACATTTTCAGCATAGTAACATTATAATAAATGTGTAAAAACATCTCACAAGGTGATAACATTGAAGGGCAATAGTCCTTGGCATAGCAAGTTTTGGGTTTTTTGTTTATTTGTTTGTTTGCTGTTTGTTTTTGGTTTGTCCTGTAATTTGATAATCACATCTGTAAGGTCATGGCAGCAGGTCAAATGGATTATCAGGCTATGTGATACAATCCTGTTAAAGACATTTTGCCTAGGGAGTTCTATATGGTTGTACAGACTGAATTAAACTGAGTCCAAACTCCAAGGCTCATTCACCCACAGAGATTAATTGTAACATTGGAATTTTTTCCACATGGATAGCAATGGAGTTTCCATTCTGTATATTTGATGCCTTCCACTATATATCATCAAGTTTATTGAGTACTTGCTATCTATCAGCAGACACTATTCTTTTCATTCCCTTTTGCTGCACATGAGGAAATAAATACAACGAGGTGAAGCAACTTTTCCTGATCACACATCTAGTAAGTGGCAGATCTAGCATTCGATCCTAGGCAGTCTGACAGAGCCATTCCTTTCAACCTTCTTGGTATAGGAATAGCATGGATATCTAATCCAATAAAACTTAATGCACTTCATGTGTTTATTTAAAAATAGTTTTCAGTCATTAGGATCAAACCAGTAACAGTAATAGGACTTTAAGTGGTGAATATATAGGTTGATTGTCTAAAGGCAAAGTGAAAAATAAAAAGGATTTTATCTCAACTAAACTACTAAAAAGTATAAATTAAAAACTAATTAAAACTAAACATTTCGCACTCCCTTTAATGTTCCATCTTAACTGAGTCCAGCTATGTGTTGTCCCCAACTAAGCTAACACAATGGACCAAGGCCAAAGTGGCAACAAATGGCTAAACCAAGTTCTGAGGGGGTGCTGCCTCTTACTGAGTTTTATGGATGGCATGATTTTAGGAGCTCTGTAGATTCCAGTGGAGGGCCCCGCAGGCTTGCAGTGTCTGGATGGAGACCCGGGTCCCCCATCTCCAGCTAAGACTCCGTGACCTCCTAACTCATTCACAGTGAGACGGGTTGACCTGACCAACATGACCGATAACTGTTTCTGTTTGTACGTTTCTTTGATTCAGGAGACCAGATTAGCAAACATTTTATTTCAGAAATGAAGAGCGAAAAGATAATCATGACAAGCTCTACAGGTGGCCATTTTTAGGACATTGGACATTCAGCTGACTTTTTCCATAGCTGATTCCTTACTATCTTGTTTGCTTCAGAAACACACCATAGCACAAGGATGATACCAGAAACGCTTGGACATATTCCAAATTGAATTATCGTCATTCCTTTTTATTTGAATACAGCATGAGAAAATTGAGCTCCAAAATGCTCCTCCTGGGTATGCCTTGACAAAGAGCATTCTTGTTTCCCTGCAGCCAAGAGGACTGTGAGAAAGGGCAAGAAGCGCCTGCTCTATTTTCAGGAGGAGCGCTTCACTGCGAGAGTGGGTTTTCTCAGGGCTGTCAGTTGACAAGGGAATTCCATGGGTCAAGCCTATAGCTAAATCAATTCCATGCCTATATGGGAAAATCTCTGCTTATCAAACTTCCCAGTGTAAATAACATGAGTCTGGACTCTTTCACATACATTCAGGTATTCCAATTATTTCAAAATATGTCTTAAGATTATGGCCACCAAATAATTTTAACCCTGCTAAGGATAAAATAAATTGCACACTTTTCTAAGACACTCAAAAATTAGTTACATCCAGACTACATCTCTACCTGTGATGGTTCATGCCTTTTAGACCCGTGATGCTTCTTTCAAACATTCCATTTAGCTGTTGTACTTGGATCTCGTTCACTCCTTCGGCCCTTGCTGCATATACTCCTATGGTGTGTTCTGTTCTGTGACTGGATTTTCACTTGGTCTTAGGATAATCAACTGGGAAGAGAGACAATTTAAAATTTATTTAAAAGAAGGTAACTGCTTGGGCTGAACTAACGGCTTATTCAATGCAATCCCTCTTTTGAATAATCTAGTAGTAGATTTAACCAAGTCATCTGCCCCCTCAAAAATGAGCTACTGAATAAAAACCACATGTCTTAGTCTGCTAAGTTCCCACTATTCTCTTTTTTTCTACTGCTCCAGACAAACCCATTAAGGCATGGGCATCAAACATGTTAGGGATCATCTGGCCTATATGTTTTACACAGAGGTAGACTGCCGTACCTCGTATCCCTTGTGGAATAAGTGAACTAGAAAGACAAATTCTCAAGTGTGCCAACAGGTGTAAAGTGCTTTTATTTTAGAATGTATGATATGCAGCTGCCAATAACAGAGCCTCCGAGAGTGGGCTAGTTTAAGAATCTGTTGCCTTACATTTTAAAAGCCTGCAGGTATTTGGTACAAGGTGATGTAGATCCTATAAAGATACCAGGGACCCAGGCTCCTTCTCTCCGGCTGCTCTTCCGTCTGTCCTTCAAGGTCATGAGAGGGCTGATGGAGCTGCAGTCACTCACCTCACATTAGAGGAAACAATAAGGAGAGAAGAGGGTGCCCCTCCCTTCTAAAGAGCCTCGAGTAGGCACTGCACGGTACCACCATCTCTATCTCATCACCCTGGATGCTGCCACGTGACCCTACCCGGCAGGTTAGGAAATGCAGTTTCTCAACTGAACACATTCAACTTTCTGTTGTAAGTAAAGAGGGAAAATGGATATGAGAGATGATGAGCAAGTTCCTGCCACAGCGAGTATTAAAACAGAAGTTATGGATGAACATTTTGGCATTCATTCAAGATCCAATAAACCAATATTCACTAATTAAGACCCTGACCTATGTACCGAGGATTCAGAAACAAAAACGATACAGTTCCTGTTCTCAAGGAAATGGAATGATCTAATGAATATATTCATGTTCATTTCCATAGGTGATCACAAGATGGAGGTATGCAGAGGTTTCTATGAGAACAAGTAGGATAAGCTTCCTACCAGACAAGGGTAAGGGAAAGGAAGAAGTCCTTTTTTTACATTAAAATTTTATTTATCTATTTGAGAGAGAGAAGGAGAGAGAGCACAAGTACGGGAGAGGGGCAAAAGGAGAGGGAAAAGCAGGCTCCCTGATGAGCAGAGGGCCCAAAGTGGGGCTTGGTCCCAAGATTCTGGGATCATGACTTGAGCTGAAGGCAGATGCTTAACTGACTGAGTCACCCAGGCGCCCCAAGGAAATCCTTATGAAAGTCATGAAGGAAAATTTCTGGAAAGGGAGAAGTAATCTTCGGTGACAATACAGTGCACAGAGATCAAAAAAGACGAAGACAGAAAGTATGTCAATCAGGCTTATTAACAGAGGAGGTCTTTAGTGAGCTTGAGGAACACTGATTCAGAAGAGTGGAGGGAAGGACATCTAGTAGGGTGGGCTGTGAATGGTTAATCATGAAATAGAGAAAATGTAGAAAACTCATAAGAGGGGCACCTGGGAGCTGCCTGAGTGGCTCAGTCATTGGGCAGCTGCCTTCAGCTCAGGTCGTGATCCTGGAGTCCTGGGATCGAGCCCTGCATCGGCCTCCCTGCCTGGCAGGAAGCCTGCTTCTCCCTCTATCATTCCTCCTGCTTGTGTTTCCTCTCTAGCTGTGTTTCTCTCTGTCTAACAGGTAAATAAAATCTTTTAAAAAAAAAGAGGGGCACCTGTTTGGCTCAGATGCCTTCAGGTCATGATCCCAGGGTCCTGGGATTGAGCCCCAAATCAGGCTCCCTGCTTGATGGGGAGTCTGCTTCTCCCTCTCCCTCTTCCACTCCCCCTGCTCATGTTCCCTCTTTAGATGTGTTTCTCTCTGTCAAACAAATAAATAAAATCTTTAAAAGAAAAAAAAATCTCATTAAGAAACTTAGCTAAAAAGAGAGGGAAAATGGTAGTTAAAGAGGTCTAGGACTGAGAGAGGTTTTTTTTTTTAAGGAGAGGAGAAATATGAGAGTATTTTAATACTACCAGAAAAGTTCAAATGGGTGTGGAGAGGGGGGAGAAGGGATATTTTCTGAAATGGTAGAAATAAAACTAAAATTGAATGCCAAGACATGACCGTAAAACTGAGGAACATGTCTGGAGATGATTTCATATATTCTGTGAAGTAGAATTTATAGTTCTGAGATACTGGATGAGAGTCATAGAGAAGAGTGATACCTTTTAAAACAGCTATTACTGGCAATGAAAGCAGCAGGAATGGATGAAGGAAAAGAAAGAGGAAGAGTGGGAAGTACAGAAGGCATACTGTGAAAGTCCTTTTTTCTAGAAAGGACTTTCTCCTTCTTTTTAAATTTAGATTAAATTAGCCTAATTAGATTAAATGGTACATACTATACACAATATTTACCCTGCCTTGGATGACTTAAATATACATAGGAGTCCTATCACTCCCCAAATCTCTGAGGTACAATCATTAACTTCTCTTCATTTGCTTCCAGCCAAGATGACCACATTTAAGAGATGTTACCATGCTCAAGATCCATAGCTGATTAGAACCAAAAGAGGAAAAATGGATTCCAGAATCCAATACTGATCTCGTATTAAATTTACAACTGTTGGTGCACTGGGTGGCTCAATGGGTTAAGCATCTGCCTTTAGTTCAGTTCATGATGTTGGAGTCCCGGGATTGTGCAAGGTGTCTGCTTCTCCTCTCCCGCTGACTCTCCCTCTGCTCCTTCTCTCCTTCTCTTACTTACTCTTTCTCTCAAATAAATAGATAAATAAAATCTTTAAAAATTTGCAACTATTCTCCAAACTGGAAATTAAGTCCAAGAGAGAAATGTTCTTGGAAACTATGAGTGATAGAAATGCTTCCATGGTGCTAGAAACACCACTGAATATTCTAATGCTTTGTCCTACCTGTATTTTGAAATTGTATCAAAGACCAATTGATAGGTAGTACAATTGGAAGTTTCCAGTTATGTATGGCTTTCAAAAGCCACTAAGCTCTGTTCTTTAGGAAGATTGCTTTCTTATGCTTCTTTCACAATGTCTCTCTCCAATTTAGTCTGAGGCCCTGCTTGTTCATTTTAGGTTACTCTCCCCCTCCAATTTACACCTCAACTTTAGTTAATTACCTACCTAATAGACCCTGTGACCTTCCTCAATCAGCTATAAGCTCTACCTCCCACGTCTTTATACTTGGAACTGCTCCTAACACTGTCTCACTTAAATAACTTCTTTATCCTTCAAAATACAGATCTAAAACTCAGATCAGTTCAGTCATTTATTCAACTAGTATGTGCCAAGTGCCTATTATAACCCAGAATGTGTCAGCCCAGGAGGTAAACTGGAACACAAAATGGGCAAGGGATCTGCCCTGAGGAACTTACAGTTTAGTGTGGAAAACAGACAATAAACAAGTGAATATATTCAGTTGATTTGGTAGTGGGGTGAGAATGAAGAGAAGGAATCAAGAGTTCCACTTGTGGGGGAATCTGACTGGTTGGTATGGTATTCAACTCAATCTTAGGGTCATGAATTTGAGCCCCGTGTTGAGTGGAGAGATTACGTACAACAAAAAGAGTTCCATTTTGGCTATGTGAAGTTTGAGGTGCTCTGTGGATAACAAATAGGTGATGTCAGGTAAGACCCACTGAGATTAGAGGAGGGCAAAGGACTATGGTGGATACATGATGAAGTTGTTAATAAGCAGATGACATTACAAGTCACAAAGGTGAGAGAGATCACCTAGAGAGGGAAAGAAAACACTGAAGGTAGTGATCTGAGGAACTCCTAAATGCAGAGTTCAGTTTCAAGAGAAACATCAAGAATAGAGACTGAGAAGGAAGAGCCAGTAGTGTAGAAGGAAAACCAGTGCAGTTGAATGGCCCCAGATCCTACAGAGGAGTGCTTCAAGAAAAGGGTAGTGGTCACCTGTATCAAATGCTTTTGAAAAGTTGTGTTAGATGAGGCCAAAATACCATCCAGTGGTTTGGTACCACGGAGGTCACCAGTGACTTTTCCCAAAGTGGCTTCCTAAAGGGCCAAGGCATATAGAAGAAAGTAGAAAAGTAAATAGAGAAGGAAAGGAGCCTCCATGGACTGAACACTCTAGAAATTTTGGTCTGCAGACTATGAGAGAAAGAGGCAGTCACTGAGGGAGTCTGCAGAGCAAACAAGAGCATATCTACTAAAGACTGGAATTACCTGAGTACATCTCAGCATGATGGGACTTACCCCCCATTCCTTCCTCCATGAGGCTGATATGACCCTCTGTGGCCAGGTGAGGCCCACATCCAGTGTCCTCCCAATGCAACTCAACCAAATCTTCCCCCAGGATGAGCCCCATGATGCTGAAGTAGTTTTGAGTGTGCAGCATTATCAGGCTTCTGACTCACTCACAAGTCCTCCCCTGGTGGTGATGGGGGGGGTATGACAGCAGGGTGACTTTCCATATACTAGGGGTTCACCACATTCACAGAATGTCGGGGTGCATATTTTTAGAGAAATGTCTGTATTTTGTTCAAAAGATAATAAGGCAACCAGCCACTTACTTAGAAATAGACTGACACCCTCTCCACTCACTGCCTCCCCCCAACACACTCAGTCTGATATTTCACATGCTGTAAATGAAAAACATTCTCTCAGAAACTGTCCTTCAAAATAGAAGATACTGCTTTGGCTAAAAGGTGAATTTTTTTGGCACATACACCATGCATGACATTCTTGGGAAGGTTTTCTTTCTTTCTTTTTTAAAAAATTATATATTTATTTATTTATGAGAGAGAGAAGGAGAGAGAGAGAGAAGGAGAGAGAGGGGGACGGAGCATGAGTGGGGGAGGAGTGGGGCACAGGCAGAGGGAGAAGCAGACTCCCCAGTGAGCACAGAGTCCAACTCAAGGCTTGATCCTAGGTCCCTAGGATCATGACCTGAGCCGAAGGCAGACATTTAACCTACTGAGCCACCCAGGTGTCCTTCTCCTGGAGGTTTACAATGTGGTTGAAAATGTGGTTCTCTATGTGGTTCCATAGAGAAGCTCTTCCTCGCGTAGACCTTAACGATGGTGTGTGTTTTTAACTTGAAGGACACCAGAGTTTTCAGATGTTACTTTTTACTGGTTTTGTTTGCTGCAAGAAGGAGTCCATAACCTGACTGTTCATAGGCTTGGTACGTTCTTTTTTGTCCTTCTCCCAAGAAAACAGGAGCAGCATCTTGGCAGGGCTCTGGGAGATTCCCTCTGCCAGAAAGAGGCACCCACACAGCCCTTGGTTTGTTTCTCAGACAACACGTCGTCAGGACGTAAGTCAAGATTGGCCTCCTTCCAGCCGAGTGCTGTTGATGTCAGCGTGTGCTGGAGGCCTGAGAGTGAGTTCAGAAGGAAGGGCTGCCTGTCAGGTCTGAGGAAATGGAGTCAAACAAATAAAGAGCTCCCAGGCCCCTGGGTCAGCCCACTGTGTCCAGTCAGTCACCACTCCAACAACTAATTCTTCTGTCCTCTCTTGCCATTGACTGGCCAGATTAACACCAGAAGCAGGTGAGAGAAGTGGCCACGGGAAGGGAAGTGGGGGGCTGCGTACTGACAAGAAGTGTGTGGGAGAGCTACACGGACTTCTCCATCATCACGGCTTGAATTAAATGACTTCCTCCTCGGGGGCTAAAGACAGGGCATGAGGGATAAAATTATCAGCCCAGGAAAGAGACAATGTTTATAGCTTCTGCTACTTTTACAAAAATAGATGAAAGGAGAGATTGTTTTTTCCACTGTTTGTAGCCTGCGAACTTCCTTAGCACTGTGGGTAACTTGCTCCTTCTTGCAGAATTAGGAGAGTCTCATGGGACGTTGTGTGTTGCAGTGGTTGGGTGTGTTGTGCATTGGGCTTACAAGGCTAAGCCCTCTAGCCTGGAGAACGACTTCCCTGGGGAAGCTTCCCTTTCCTCCCTCCCTTTCTTCCCTCCTTTTCTTTTTTTCTTTCTTTCTTCCTTCCTTCCTCCCCCCCCCCCCACTTTTTCCCTCTCTTTCCCTTTCTTTCTTTTCTTTCTTTCCTTCTTTCCTTCCTTCTTTCCTTCCTTCTTTCCTTCTTTCTTTCTTTCTTTCTTTCTTTCTTTCTTTCTTTCTTTCCTTTCTTTCTTTCTTTCCTCTTTCTTTCTCTTTCTCTCCCTTCCCTTTCCTC